>LGRX02017573.1:28782-49613 GCA_001247695.2 Cymbomonas tetramitiformis
AGGCCGGCTCAGAGCTCAGCATCCACGCCTCTTTACAGCCAGAGGCCGGCTCAGAGCTCAGCATCCACGCCTCTTTACAACCAGAGGCCGGCTCAGAGCTCAGCATCCACGCCTCTTTACAGCCAGAGGCCGGCTCAGAGCTCAGCATCCACGCCTCTTTACAGCCAGAGGCCGGCTCAGAGCTCAGCATCCACGCCTCTTTACAACCAGAGGCCGGCTCAGAGCTCAGCATCCACGCCTCTTTACAGCCAGAGGCCGGCTCAGAGCTCAGCATCCACGCCTCTTTACAGCCAGAGGCCGGCTCAGAGCTCAGCATCCACGCCTCTTTACAACCAGAGGCCGGCTCAGAGCTCAGCATCCACGCCTCTTTACAGCCAGAGGCCGGCTCAGAGCTCAGCATCCACGCCTTTGATAACCAGAGGCCGGCTCAGAGCTCAGCATCCACGCCTTTACAGCCAGAGGCCGGCTCAGAGCTCAGCATCCAGCGCTTTCTTTGAGCAACCAGAGGTCGCTCTGTGAGCTCAGCATCCACGCCCTTACAGCCAGAGGCCGGCTCAGAGCCGCCTCTTACAACCAGAGGCCGGCTCAGAGCTCAGCATCCACGCCTTACAACCAGAGGCCGGCTCAGAGCCAGCATCCACGCCTTACAACCAGAGGCCGGCTCAGGAGCTCAGTATCCACGCCCTTTACAGCCGTAGGCTCGGCTCAGAGCTCAGCATCCACGCCTTTACAGCCAGAGGCCGGCTCAGAGCTCAGTATCCACGCTCTTACAGCCAAGAGGCCGGCTCAGAGCTCAGCATCCACGCCTTACAACCAGAAGGGCCGGCTCAGAGCTCAGCATCCACGCCTCTTACAGCCAGAGGCCGGCTCAGAGCTCAGCATCCGCCTTACAGCCAGAGGCTCACCCCAGCTCAGCATCCACGCCTTATCAACCAGAGGCCGGCTCAGAGCTCAGCATCCACGCCTCTTTACAACCAGAGGCCGGCTCAGAGCTCAGCATCCACGCCTCTTTACAACCAGAGGCCGGCTCAGAGCTCAGCATCCACGCCTCTTTACAACCAGAGGCCGGCTCAGAGCTCAGCATCCACGCCTCTTTACAACCAGAGGCCGGCTCAGAGCTCAGCATCCACGCCTCTTTACAACCAGAGGCCGGCTCAGAGCTCAGCATCCACGCCTCTTTACAACCAGAGGCTGGCTCGAGAGCTCAGCATCCACGCCTCTTTACAGCAGCTTGATTCAACCACCTGGCGTATCCAACCTCACCCACAACGGGGGTTGAGTTCATGATGGAACAGGATGACAAGGAGGAGGGGACCTGGCTGGTGTGGAAGTTCGAGGTGCGCAGCTCCCCGGCTGCTCCTTGTGACCCCTCACGGGATCCCGCCATTCGCTGCCCAGCGCCCGGCACACCCAAGCTGCCACCTCAGCCTGAAACAGAAAGCGAGTGCTCAGGTGGTTCGAGCAAGTCAAGGGTAGGGGCGCCTTTAGAGTGTTAAACATAGAGGGACCTCAAATGTGGCGAGCACAGGGACACCTCGAGTGTGGCAAGGACAGGGGCACCTCGAGGATGGCACCCAGATGGGCATCTCGAGTGTGGCAAGCACAGGGGCACCTACAGGGAACGTAGCATTGATGGCATGGCGTATTGTGCACATGGCTTAAACGGTGCTGTTGAGCAGACGCCCGGCCGGGGCGAGGCGGGGGGAACGCGCGGAGGGGGAGATGTGGAGCAAGACAGGGGGTGTGGCGGGGGGACGCGGAGGATGAGATGTGGAGCAAGATAGGGGGTGAGACGGGGGAATGGGCGGAGGGCGAGGTGGAGCGATGTAATGAGTGAAGGGCGATGCGGATTTGCGGTGGGGAGCTTGCGCTGGACGGGGAGTTGCAGAGCAAGACAAGAGGGGTATTGTGAGGTGGAGGCGGATGCTATGCAGGGAAAAGAGTCGTTTGCGGACATGCTCATGAAGAAAGACTTTCCCTATTGCATGGAGCCCTATCTCTTCTCGCGTCCGCTCGCCATCCCGAAGGTGCCACTGAAGCTTCCTGCGCTTTCACAAACACGCACGGCTTCCCCTATATACTTGACTCGGCACAGGTAGTCCGGCATAGCAGACCCGTGCCGCGTATCACAAGCACAGCAGAACCAGGCGTCCGAGCGTGTGCTGCGCGTCGGTAGATGCACACATATTGGAGTGGGGATGGACTCGGAGCCTGGCAGGGCCCCGAGAGGGAGTCCGTGATCTACAAGACCATCACCTCGCAGCTGCTGGCCTCCCTCAGAAATCTCCACAACACCGGCATCGTGCACCGTGATATCAAGCCGCAGAACCTCATTGTCTCCGAAGGTTCGCACTTGGGATCCCCCCGGCTTTGTCCCCTGCACACTCCCCATGGCGGGTCAGCAGCTAAAGGTGCTTCCACGCCACAGGTGCAGCACAGAGCGCTCGGGTCTGGGGCTGACTGATGTGTGGTGGGGAGGGAGAGGGGAGGGCTGAGGCGTCATACAGAGGGTAAGCTCAAGCTGATAGATCTCGGCGCCGCCGCGGACTTGAGGGTTTGACCCGCTCGTCATTTCTTGAAGGCATCAGTAACCGCCTGCCTGATATGGGCCTGTGACAGACAATTCTTCCTGTGAATGGATGCTCCGTTCTTTGCTGCGGCGTGTTGGGTGCTGCCGGACACATTTATTGACCCACTTTGGGGCGTGGATGGGCGGCGTGGCATCCGACCGCTCAGATTGGCATCAACTATATCCCGAAGGAGTTTCTGCTTGATCCCCGATACTGCGCCCCAGGTGCGGGGTCGCCCTCTTGAGTGGCGCCCCAGGTACAGGGCCGTCTCTGGGGAAAACCCTGATGCTGGACTGCCCCTTTGAGTGGCGCCCCAGATGCGGCGCTGCCGCCTTGTGATTAGCACACTGGATCGAGCTGAGCTCCTGCAACGGACGCGCGCCGCAGCCCAACAGCGCGCCTGGGCAAAACGCAGTTGATGGCCTCCAGTGCGGGGGGGTGTGCTGGCGTGGTGGCGCGCAGAGCGCTTCATCATGAGCACAAGCACACCGAGCGCCCCTCCGACCCCCGTCGCGGCACTCCTGTGCCCCATCCTGTGGCAGCTCAACAAGCCAGACAAGTGCGACCCACCGCAGCGCCCGTCTACGCTGTGCGCCAGCTGCTCTGCGGCGCCCGCACGCATTCACAGTGTTTCAGGTGCCTGGCTTACAAAGTCATTCCGCGTCTTTTGATGGGCAACCCGATTGAGCAGCTCCTGCCGTACGATGTGAGTACGCAGCTCCTGCCGTACGATGTGAGTGCACAGCTCCTGCCGTACGATGTGAGTGCACGGCTCCTGCCGTACGATGTGAGTGCACGGCTCCTGCCGTACGATGTGAGTGCACAGCTCCTGCCGTACGATGTGAGTGCACAGCTCCTGCCGTACAATGTGAGTGCACAGCTCCTGCCGTACGATGTGAGTGCACAGCTCCTGCCGCATGATCGATAGACGGTGGGAAGCGGATGAGATGCAAGAAAGCAATGTTAAGCTGCCAAGACCTGATGGCTGTGTCCTATATCCGGCAGCTCATGGGCGCCTCTGTGTGCTGCGTGCTCACAGCTTTGCCTCACCCCCGAAGGCTTGCTAAGGCTTGGGGGTCATGACATGGTGACGCCAAGTCGGCGCTGCTTGCTGTTTTAGGCGCTGCCCTTGTAGGCCGATACGATCGGGAAAGGTGGCGGAGATGAGCTGAGTTCTGGCCGTTGGATCCCAGATTCGACATGTACGCTGTGGGGCTCATCCTTCTACAAATGCAGCTCCCCTCGCTGCGCTCAGACAACGGCCTCATCGCCTTCCGCAAGCAGCTTGAGGGTGTGCTGACGCCCGCGATTCCCCCCCGCTCGCCCCTCACCTTAGTTCTTGGCCAGGAGCTATTCGGCAAATATTGTTTGATCTGGTGTGTCTTATTATTCGGGTTCTACCCGACCGCCACAGCTGTTTCAATGCTCGCCTGCGAGCAGTCTGGTCGCACCGCGCCACACACCTGTCACTACATTTGCACCGCGCCACATACCTGTCACTACATTCACACCGCGCCACATACCTGTCACTACATTTGCACCGCGTCAAATACCTGTCACCACATTCGCACCGCCACATACCTGTGCGCCACATACCTGTCACCACATTTCACATACCTGTCACCACATTCGCACCGCGTCACATCACCTGTCACATTCGCACCGCGCCACATACCTGTCACTCACATTCGCACCGCGTCACACACCTGTCACTACATTCGCACCGCGCCACACCCCTGTCACTACATTCGCACCGCGTCACATACCTTTCGCTACATTCGCACCGCGTCACACACCTGTCACTACATTCGCACCGCGTCACACACCTGTCACTCGACATGGGTCAGGCGTCGATGGTGCAACTCGGGGGCAGGACCTTGGTCCTGTTCAAATTGCAGCCCACGTAATTTTGATGGTTTCAAAAAAGCGTCCAAAAGGAAAGCAAGGGGGGGGGCGCGGTTGCGGCAGGATGTAACTACAATCTCCAAGCATGGCGGAAGAAGTACACTGAGGGGAGGAAGCGGATCAGAGACAATGAGGTGTGCTGCGCTGATGCGCTCCCCTTCTTATCGTCTTTTTAAGGATGGGAAAAGGTTTGGTTTGAAACGGACGGGGGCGCATCGGAGCGGCGGCGCGGTGGGTGATCTGCCAGCTGTATCCTCGGAACCTGCATCCGCGTGGCACTGCGCTTAGAGCCAGGAGAAAGGAAATAGACCTCGCCTGCAGGCTGTGCCCAGTTGCACGCACACACTGGTCCGTGGGTGTGATACGAGACAACCACCACGGCTTGAAATTGAGATGCTGGTCCGCGATGGAGATGGAGATGGAGATACTGTCATCCAGCTTACAATGGAGGCACCAGCCTGAGCTTGTCATTGGGACCCAGAGGCACGCCTTGAGGTGTTCTAAATTTTCCGCTCGTGAGTTCTTAGGCGCCATGCCAAAACTCACATTTCTTTTTTGCTCGATTCCTCATTTGCCAAAGGCAGGCACTGCAATACATTTCATTAAAATGATTTTGTAAAGTGTTTAAAATGCATTTTGTGCTTTTTACATGCTTTCTAAATTCATGTTTTTGATGAGATGTCCAGACTGTCTGTGCACGTCAAGAGCAAAAGGAACAGAGCTGAACAGGCGTGTCGCTTCGTGGCTACTTGTACATCCTGTTTGTGTCACGGAGCTACATGTGTCATTCGGCTCTACTGCAGCAGGAGTCACGGATTCTGAAAGTCTGAAACCACAAAAATTCTGTTGCACTCCAATTTGAACATTTCTCTTTTGCTCGAATCCTCATTTGCCATGAAACCAAAGATGAAACTGTGAGGCACACAAAAGAAATCTGATCTCTGTCACTGTGACCATGTTAACCAAGCGAAGTAGTAGTCCATTTCTGTGTCCCTCAGAGCTGTCGGGTCGATGTAGTGCTGCACTGCTGAAGAGAACTGTGACCAGCCTCCCAGGAAGCACACTTTCTCCATTGTAACACCCACAGCTCGAGCACACGTCGTGGCACCCTTCCGGGTGCTGTGTGCAGAAAAGTGACCTCCTTCAGGAGGTCTGCAGTCCAGCTCGCCGAGAGCTAGACCAATCCAGTCATTTGCCACGGAAGCCTTGAAGTTCTTCGGGTCCTCGGGTAGCAGCCAGTAGGCGTCAGGTTGAGTCTTCTCAGAACTGTTCCAAGCCGTGTCACGGTGGAACTCCCAGTGCTCGATCAGCTCCTTCAACAGAGCCACCCCCTTCCAGGGGATGCACAGGTGTCTCTTCACCCGTTGATGTCGCCGTCCCTTCTCCTTCAGCAGCACCACTGAGAACTCACTGTCGCCACAATGAACGTGCTGCCGTGACAACGAGGTCCCCGTGTCCGGTCTGCCGAAGGTCACGAAGGCCACAACCACGTAGGTGAAGGCTCGCAGTAGCTGCAGCTCCTCAGGCGATCTCGGAGTCAAACTCAGCGCTGCTTCGTGCACACGTCGTACGTGTGCCGCTGGCAGCCACGTCCGCTGGGTCTCGATGTTCTCCTCCTGCACCGCCAGCTCCGCCTGGATGGTCGCCATCCCCTTCACAGCTCGGGTCACAGAACGCCCCTTCGCTGGTCCAGGAAAACGTAGGTCCTCGTGGTAGTTGTTGATGGCGGACAGGTACGGCTGTAAGGAGGCCGACTTGATGTTCCCGTCCTCCAACAGAGAGGCGATGTACAGCAACACGGTCGCCTCCGACGCTGGTAGCCACGGCCGTTGGTCACGCTCACAAAATAAAATGAAGCGCCGCGCCTTCGGTCCGTAGTTGCCCATCGTCGTGTCCATCAGTGCCTTTCTCTGCATCGACACCGCCAGTTCCGTGAGCCGGGAAGGTCCCAACTCACCCCTCCACCGCTCACAAAGTGAGCGCGTGAGGAAATTTTGTACAACACCACCGCGCTTGTACTCTTCGTAGTTGCCTCCGCTGCTCCGCTCGGTGTTCTCGCCGTCCGCGTCCGTTGCCTCGTCCGTGCTGTTGATGATTTTGAAGTTCTCCTCGGACAAGTCTAGCGTCTCCTCGTCGCCGTCGTCGTACAGCACGTGCGCCTTCCCGTCCTCGTTGAACTCCTTCACCACACCCGGGTAGAAGCAGTCATCGTCCTTCCAGAACACCTCGATTTTCGTACCCACGGTCACCTTGCTTGCTGTCGTACTCGTAGCAGAGCTTCTTCGTACTTCAGCAGCGTAGTAACTCACGGGCGCGCCTCGATGAAGAACATCACAGCGTCCCACTTCGAGGGCCCGAGCAGCTCGGACCCTCCCAGCCTGCTCGGAGTGAACAGGTCCCTGCGCCGTGGCATGATCACCACCTCGGTGGCCAGGGCCTCCAGCTCTCTGAACCAGGACTGTCCCGGCCAGTACGGAGCCACCACCGTAGCAGCGGCCCCCTCCTCCCGCAGCTTGTGCGCCACCTCGTCCAGCAGCGCCCACGGGGGGTTCACCCAATTGTTCTCCCCCCGCCAGTCGTACGTCAGAGAGTCCACACCTTCGCACTTCGGGTTCTTCCACGCAGCGTAGTACCGAGGAAGCTGCGCGGAGATCTCGGAAGCGAACCGGTCGACTGTGTAGGGCCCCCACTGCTTGTTGGCCCACACGAACCAGTCCCGATTCAGCCGCCAGTCGTCCAAATCCTCGCAACGCGAAAGGTTGTCGGCCCACACGTTGGCCTCGCTGCGGATGTACCGAGCCTGCAACTCGATGTCGTGCAGATCCAGTAGCAGCCAGAGTCTCCTCATTCTCCTCATCAGGTCCGGGTTCCTGGAGGTGAAGTGTGACAGCATCGCCACCACCGCCTGGTTGTCGCAGTAGAGCCGTACGACCTTGCCCTCCAGCTCCTGCAGGAACGCCTGTACGGTCTTGTACACGGCCTCCAGCTCCAGGTGTGTAATGTGCCAGCAGCGCATCTCGTCTGGCCAGAAACCTCGCGTGGGGAACTTCAGGTTCAGCACTCCTCCCCACGCCGTCATCGAAGAGTCCGTGTGCACCTTCGCTCTCGTCGGGGATCTCCAGATCTTGCGCCCGTTCCACCTGCTCATCACAGGCAGCCTGGACCACCACTCTAAGTCCCCCCGAGCTGAGCGCGAGATTTTTACCTTCGCTCCCCAGCTGCGTTTCTCCGCCAGCACGAAGTAGAGCTCCCGTAGGTAGAGCCGCGCCGCTGGTACTGCCAAGTACACGGATTGGCAGAGTCCCGTGAAGGACGCCAGTCTCCTGGCAGGAATCCACCTCCGATTTCTCGCTGCGTCGCACAGGATCTCCTTCGCCTTGGCGTGGATTTTGTGCACCCGTCGTTCTGTCACACGGAATTGTCCCAGCTTCAGGTCCACCTCCAGCCCGAGGTGCTCCACCACCTGCGTAGGCTCCCAGTGGCCCTTCTTCTCGTTCC
Source organism: Cymbomonas tetramitiformis (assembly GCA_001247695.2). NCBI lineage: Eukaryota > Viridiplantae > Chlorophyta > Pyramimonadophyceae > Pyramimonadales > Pyramimonadaceae > Cymbomonas > Cymbomonas tetramitiformis. The sequence goes on from LGRX02017573.1 coordinate 36,756, forward strand.
GCCGTAGGCCAAGTCGATGAAGCACCAGTTGAACTTTTTCTCGACGCAGAAAGCCTTCTCGCTGAGAGTCGACCAGCACCAGAAAATCGTCCATGTACGGTAGTACTCGCATCCCGCTGTGACGGTTCGCGTCCCCGCCAGCACCACCGGTCCTGCGACGGACTGACCATCGCTGTCGTACTGCGGAACCGTCCCGCAGTCTCTTGATTTCTCTGCGATCCTCCGCTGCCTGTGGAGAACGCAAAGCCTCCACCATCACGCGTACGAACTTGCAGAAAACTCTCGGAGCGTCGCTCCATCCGAACGGCATCGCTGAACATTGAAGCAGGTCCCCTTGCAGGTCGAACTGCATGAACTTCTGGAAGTCCGGGTGGATTCCCAGCGCGTGAAAACCGTCCTGGAGGTCGAAGCTGAAGCACCAGTCGCCCGGTTTCGCCAGTCTCCTTAGTTTCTTCAGCGTCTCCATCTTCACACGATTTTTTACACACCACTGGTTCAGCCATCGGAAGTCCACCACCAGTCTCCACTTGTTCGTACCCGGTTTTGGCACTAAAAAAGCGCGAGAAACGTGAGATCTTCTCGTCGCTCTCGTCCAGGCACCGTTCTCCAGCAGCCTCTCCTTCTCCGCGTCCAGCCACACCTGCTGCTGCCGCGTAGCATCCCTCAGTGACACCCCGTGGTCGAACGGAGGCGGAGGCTTGCGCTTCCACCTCAACTTCACCCCGTGAGTAATCCATTGCATCACCTCGGAACTGGCGCCCGCCGCGCGCCATGCTCCCCTCCGCTGTCTCACCTGCTGTTGCACGGTGAGTTTCCCCCGTCCAGCGCCCGGAGAGGGCTGTTGCGCTGGACGGGGTGGCGGCACGCACATCACGCATCGGCCGCGGGCTTTCCGCCCCGGCCCTTGCCGCCGCCTTTGTCGGTAGGCTTCTTACCGTCCTTCTCCTCCTTGTTCTTACGCTCCTTCCAGCGGAGTTCACGGTCCCGCGGATTTGCCACCCGCGTTTCCGCGTTCGCTGCGTTCTTCGCCGTCATGCTCAGCATCGCCTTGCCGCGGTTCTTGTCGAAGTCGTTCAGCCACTGCTGCAACACCTCATCTGCCACCACGCCGTCTGCTGCCTGGTAGACCCTGTCCTCCACGAACTGCAGCTTTGCGCGTAGAGCGTCCGATCCTCCCCGTTGTGAAGAACCAGGCTCCTGCTCCAGCTGCCCGCGCAGTTCCAGCATCGTCCAACGGTTGCACAGCAACGCGTACACGCCGTGCACCGAGTTGGTAACCGCGTGGAAACGTTTCTGCCACTCTCTCTGCGTCAATCCGGAGTCCTCGTTCACGTCCAACGTCTTGTTGCACTCGTCCACCACGTCGTGCAAATAAGACAGCGCTGGAGCCAGAACCATGCACTCGTACTTCATCGAAGAGTTGGACTTCTTGGAGAGCGCGTCGTACGTCTTGCTGCCGTGCAGGTCGTACAACTGCGGCATCCTCGATGTCAATGTAGCCGGCCGCGGTGGGAACGGGTTGATCGAGGCTGCTGGCACGTACTCCAGCTTCCTCCTTCTCTCCAGAAGTTGCTCGGCGGTCTTGGTTGCGGAGTCCGGGTCAGAAGTCCCAGGCTTCGCTGCCACCTTCGCCTCCAACTCAACGTTGATCTGTGCTTGACGTTGAAGCTCATTACGCAGCAGTCGATGCTCCTCTGCCTGCTGCCTCTGCATCTCAAGCAGCTCCCCTTGCTGCTTTTGCATTGTCAGAATTTGTTGCATCAGCACGTCCTGAGTGGACGGTGCTGCCGGGGAAGGGGAAGCCTGCCCGATGTCTGGCTTCCCCGGGAGGGGAGGGAAATCCTCTGCAGACTTGCCCTTCGAAGATCCAGCCATTCTCTCTCCCTCAAAGGAGTAACAGTGAAGTCAATCGTACTGCCGTAGCCGATGTGAAGCCGTCGTTTGAAGTCGTAACGCCGTCCCCGCGACTTCTCTGTCAGATCTCCTGTCGTCGTTCGATCGCCGTCGTACAACCAAGTGGTCTAGTCACTACCTACTCTACTGTTTTACCGGTGAAACAGGTGAAGAAAATTACAAAATCGGATTTGCAGTGTGCCTCACAGAGTACCGTAGGTACCCGTGAAGTTCCTGTTTGCAAGAGCAAAAGGAACAGAGCTGAACAGGCGTGTCGCTTCGTGGCTACTTGTACATCCTGTTTGTGTCACGGAGCTACATGTGTCATTCGGCTCTACTGCAGCAGGAGTCACGGATTCTGAAAGTCTGAAACCACAAAAATTCTGTTGCACTCCAATTTGAACATTGCGATGCTGGCTTGACATTGAGACTGAGGCGCTTCTGGAGTTTGAAACTGAGACACCTTTGGGAGCTGGAAATTGAGATGCCAGTGAGCGAGAGCTTGAGATTTGAGTGCTACGGTGACCCGCAAATTGGTGGTGAGTGCAGACGGCGGTGGCTGCGATGGATGAGAACGGGGCATGGGATCTCATCTCGCGGCTGATGGAGAAGCGCCCCCAAGACCGCTTCTCCGCCAACAAGGCTCTCCGCCACCCTTGGTATCCACTCCCGACCCTCACCTCGCCCCTCACACCATGTTTGCCTCTGGCCTCCAGCATCCTCACTATCGGACATTCCTCGTCCGCTTGCCTCATCGCATAGCTGCTGACCTCCTGACGGTCAGACTCTGCCCTGCCCCAGCTATAGCACGCATCGCTTGGGCTCGATGTGCTGGGCATGGATTTATGTGTATGCACCTTTGCGCCTGCCAAACCTTTGAGGCGCCGAGATGCTGCTTAGACCATCGCGGCATCTCGAGAAGAGTGAGGCGCGTTGAGGCCCTTCTTGGCCAGCACATGGCGGCTGATCAGTCGGGCCTCCTTCCACCACATTGTCACTGCAGGTCACTTGGGGCACACACCATCAGACCACTGCGTTCTTGAGCCGACAATGCATCTTGAGGGAGGCCGACGGGGTTGCCAGGTGGGACGTGTCATCAGCGCGGGGCGGCGGTGAGGGTCGATTCAGGTTCAGCCTGGAGGATGCGAGTCCTTCAGTAGTGCAGGCGTTTCTGAATAGCGTCGACACCGTGGCCACTGGGCAGGGTACAGACTTCCAGACGTGGATAGTGAACACCATGGCCAAGAATGGTGAGCATCCTGTGCGCTGCCGGCTCTGTGAGGCGTGTACTATGAGCAAGTGCCTGCGCGCTGTGCCGGCTCTGCGAGGCGCGTACTATGAGCAAGTGCCTGCGCGCTGTGCCGGCTCTGTGAGGCGCGTACTATGAGCAAGTGCCTGCGCGCTGTGCCGGCTGTGTGCCCAATTGTCTGCCACGTGGCATGCAAGAAGCTGAGATGTATTACTGCTATCACGATGCCCTTGAAGCATCCAGGCCATGCCACGTGGCCTTTGCCACATGGCAGACGCCGCTGCCATTGGGTAGCCGCGTGGCAAGGTGGCATGGAGACAGTATCTTGCATTCGACGCGCACAGATGCCAACCTTACCCACTCCCCCTCCACGCATTCGGTGTCAGCGTTAGGCCTCGTGTGCTATGGAGCGCCTGCGGAGCGGAGTGAGCATCGCGCCAGGGACTACATCAAAACCGTTGAGAAATGCCAGGGAATTGTGCTGAATCAATGAGGGAGGGCGATGGTGGGGGTCAGCCAGAAGGGCTGTGCTGGGTTTTTAGGGGCGCAGTGAGAGGGTAATTCAATCCTTTGTTGAAATACTGCTTATGGCATCGTTCGCGTGCTTCACTCGCCGGTTGCCCTCGGAGCTGTCAGCGCACGGGTACTGACCGCGGTGGACGTGTGCAGGGTCCTCGGAGGAAGTTGGAGGGTTCACGGAGGGGCAGCTAGACGAGATGGGGTACAAGGGGAGTAAGGTGCGCTGATGACGAGAGGATAGGAAAGAGGCAAAATTATCTGTTGCAGATGGTGGATGAAGGAGGGTGATAGCCGCATGTGGATGCGCTGCACTCCGGAGGAGCCCAAGCAGAGGATGGTAGCCGAGACAGCAGCGTGCATGCGGTCCATGCCTGGAGTGTTGTACACTCAGTAAGGGTTTTTTTGGACTCATGGGGGATCCTTAGGCCAGGAACTCACCCCCTCGCAAGGGAGGTCAATGGAATATGCTCGTTCTCCACGCATTGCAGGATCACACCGAGGCAGAGTTCGTGGAGGGGTAGCTCATGGCGGAAATGGACCGGGTGCCACAGGCTGAGGAGGATGAAGTAGTTGCGCTGCCAAAGTTTTTTGAGAGGCAACTTCGGCGGACCATTGTGCGAAGGGCGACGAGCAGGGCTGTGCCTCGAGACAGCTCCGCACTGAATTTCTTCAAGAAGTTCTCCAAGTGAAACATCTGTGTGAACGGGTCGAATGGCCACCACATGCACACAGTCCGAGCACAGCCATCCAGCATTGTCAATTCCATTATTTTCAGTAAATGCTTCTGAAAGCGCCGCAAATGTGTAGAAAGAGGGTGAGATCAGCGAGAGTGAAGTTTAAGTAGAACAGGATGACATGGGATGGCATGTGTCGAAATGCTATAGGTTAATTTGCATCTGATTGTAAGAGCAAGCAAACATAGACCTGTATGCTTATCATTGTGTACACCGTCTTTTTCTTTGATGACCAGTATTCAAGCATCCAACCTGCCAGACTGCTGCAGAAATATGATTCAGTTGTCCTTCACAATTCACTGAGAACGGAATGTCCACCTGGCGGAAATTGGTAATGGGATGCGGCTGTCTTGTGCGTGTGATAGTCAGTCCTAATCCCGCCTGTGCATTCAGGCGTCTTGTGTGTAGTAACTCACCTTTCCTGCCTCCCGCTCTTCCCGCACACACCCTTCTCTTCCCGCCAGTTTCTCCCCTGGCTGTCCCCTTGTGCTGACCGGTGCTCCCGATAGATGGTCCTGACCCGTGCAGCCCATGCGAGCGAGGCACAAAGAGTCCCTCGGGTCAATAGCTCAAAGGGTCGTGTAGACTTTATCTGTCCATGAGCACACCGGTGGTCCCTACTCGCAGAGGATTACAACAGACACAGTTGGACCAGTAATAGTCAGACCGAGGCACGTGTCTGTGTCTAGGTATCGTGTGTGGTGGTCTCTCCCCTTTGCTCCTTCATATTTTTCCCACACTCACCCTTCCCTTCCCTTCCCACCAGTCTCTTCCCCGGTGCTCTCCTTTTGATCTGAATGGTGTTCCCGATAGACAACCCCCATGCGTGCAGAATTCCGGTGGTACCTTCTGTTGAATATTACCTCTTGAGGAGAATAGCGGAGAAGCAGACTCGTCCGAAATGTGCTTCTTGTTTGATGGTTCTGTACTTCACGGATCGAACACTTTCTGGGAGAGTGGTGTTTACGCGGGTCCTCCAAGTGACAGGGGCCTCGTTGCGAACGGGGACGAGCACCTCGTGCAAGTGTAAATGTACTGGAATCAAAACGGAAAACCCAGCTTTCATTTTTTTTCGCGCATGGAATATTGTGATATATTTTCTTAAACTTCGTTTGATATGGAACAGTGGGGGAAATTAACCATAGTTGTCATCGTCAAAACATCGGCTTCTTCAGCTCTCGTGGGTTGATTTTAGCCGTTTTGGGGGCATAAACAATACACACAATATGCAGTTTGCACGTAAATTTTGGGGAAATGTACTACCTGTAGGTGCTTAAATCACGAAGAAACCTGCCCACTCTTATTCCCGTACACTACTCTCGTTTAGCGATTCGGAGGTGTGAACCAAGGTCTGAATGTTTTTGGATGCTCGCCGGGACATTCGAATGAAAATTGCAAAATAGTGTTCGCCTATGTTGCCTCAGTTTATTACAATTTCGACCCTCCACGCTGTCACCGACGAGACCCGCTGTCCGTCCTCGTGAAGACCCTTGACGCTTTGACCGACTTCGTGGTCGAGACGAAGAAGGAATCGCGGCAGCTTAAACGGGGGCATGGTTTCACGCCGCGGGCCGACAAGGGCAGCATCAGCAAGGACACCGATGATACCGCGCCGTCTCCATTCAGACGCCCCGAACCGATGGGCCGGCACCGAGGTGGGCGTGAAGCCAGGGCGGCAACTTATTTGCCCAAATTTCAGGGGGACCTTTCGGCGAAGGGGGGTAGGCTATGGGGCTTTTGGTCGGTACCCCTCAACGTTTTCCGGGCGGATATTTTATTTGAAATTCAACCTCCTATCATCTGGTTGAGCAGGCCCGGGTAGAAACGCAGAACCTTTTGCAAAGCCGAATGCAAAATTGGATATTTTTATTCTGAAATTAAGAATCAAAATTTCTATTCTGGGGTGGTCATTTTTCTATTCTGAGAAAAAATATCACCCGTTCGGTCGCTATTGTCACCGATCACTCCGACGCGCTATCCGACGGCACCGAGTCTGACGGCGACATGCCTGAGGGGCGCCGGAATCTACATGCATGGGAACTGCTGGCTGCTAATACCCGCCTACGGAAGACATGACCGACAACCACAAGATCAACATCCCCGACTCTGCGGTCGGTGGTGTGGCATCTCGCCGACCGTCGCGGGATGCCGTGGTCGGTGGTGTGTTGTGCCACCACCCGCCAGACTGTATTCCAGGACTCCGTCATCAACAACCCACGGGACCTGGGACCGCGTACCTGCACTTTGACATCGACGATGGCATCGACTGTGGACTGGGCTTTGACTACTACGGCATCATCCCTGGACAGTCTACTGACCTCCACCAGATCTTCAATGAGTGGCCACCTAGCCGTGATCTGTGTGCCCGAAGTGGTTAGAGTGTTGTGTAGCGCATGCCTGACTGCTGCGTGAGATGTGTTTTTTTCAGGTAGATGTTCAGGCTTTTGATCCGTACAGCACAGTGGAAGTTGTTTCTAAATTGGGCATCTCTCCTTATCTGCACTAGGCTAGCCTCTGGTATGGGCTCTCCGGCTCTATTGACTCGCCGATATTCCCTGAGTGACAGATGACTTCTCTACGGAAGCAGAATTTTTCTAGGACCTGGACAGCCCTGACCTTTTAGTGCAGGCCTTGTTCGTGGTGCTATATCCTATCTAAAGACAGGCAGCTCAGAGCAAGTTATGTGCTTGCTGGAGTGTTCTGGTGAACACTGTTTGGAACATACAATAGATCCAAGGTTGAATATCGAACATATTTTAAAGCTTGCTTATTACAGTTAAAAACATCCGAGGTGGGTTGTCGGCTGTTACTATTTCAAAAACTATCATAGAGCTTGTTCAGCTCTTTATGTAGTAACTTGTCGGTTCGATGCCAATCAGTTGGAATCTGTCATCAGCGAGTACTCAAATGTCTCAGACTGTCGACTCCCTAGTCTCCCATTTGAATACTCACGGATCTACTGATGTGGCGGGAACTGAGGCTCTCCTGGTTTCCCTCCACTTATGTTTGACTAATATCCCAATGTCACATTCGGGTTCTGAATTCTGTCAGTCACTCCTGTCATACCTCTCAGGGCATCATAGTGACTGTCGTCATCATACCTGTCACTCGTCACTCTGACACGTCTGTCCCTCGTACTGACTCGTGATCTACCCTAGTACAACTCTCCCCCCTCTTTAGGCGCGCCTACGTCCTCGCTAACGCTGTATGTCCTGCCCTTGCATACATTGTCTGGAGATCGAGCTTGCACTTATGACACTGGTTAGGCTGCTAAGCCCTCGGTTCTCGGGTTTCCGTGCCCCCCAGTCCTCGGGTTTCCGGGTCCCTCTTCTGCTCGCTGGGCGAAAGCTCATCACCGAATCACGCTGCCAACGCTCAGACGGTTCAGTAGCAATAGTACACACCCAATTTCTAAGGCAGGTCTTCAAAGGTCTTCACAGGTCAGAAATCTTGCAGAGACCATGCAACGGTGGTTGTAAGCCAGTCGGGAACAAGAGATTGACGGAAACGCGTTGATCGTCTGCAGAGAGGACAAGAGTTGGCAAGATCCAGTCGCGCGAGAATACAGTGCCAGTGACATATACCTTGTCCTGCCCAGCACCGACATAAACAGAGAATGGAAACACAATTTTGCCACAGAGGCACGGTCGCGGCACAAAACAAGCAGTATGAACCATCTGCAGGGGATCTGCGTCGGTGCGTCACTAGAGGGGAAAAGAACTCGTCGATGTTTGGGGAAATCGGCGCAGAAGTTCTTCGACAGTTATGTACAGCGCAAGCAAGACCGATTGTTTCAGGAGGGGGAGGATGCAACATGGAGCACGCGGAGCTTTTCGAGCTATTGGTTGCAGCGGATGGTGGTTGCCTTGCACGGCTCGCAGGGCTTCGGAATTGCTTGTAGGGCTAGTCATGATTATCAGCATGGGTGAACGCTGTGAATCTGCATGATGTTTATCTAGGTGGTAGTTTTTGCATTTGGATGAGTTTGTTTGCTTGCTGTGGCTTTGACCTTTCCATTGTGAGATGTGAACCTTACGATAAAGTTTCTGATACCTCTTTCTATATGTGTGCGCGCGCGTGTATAATTATATATAATCATATGTATACACACATAATTCCGGGCCTGATAAGTAGTCGATTGGGATTTTTCGAAACTCGATTTCACGCGCTGTGTGCGTTTTCTCCCTCGTTGCCTGGCAAAATAGGACCAAATTTTGATGAGGTTGGACCCGGCGAACTGTTTAAGACGCCACATGCTATTTGTATACCGTAATATGACCCTGCTTACCCTAATTAGGCAGATAAGTAGTGCTGATGGCTGAAATCGAGCAAGAAACGCAAATCAGATGGCATGCTGCCCTCGTGTTATTCAAACGTAGTTTAACTTGCAATCCTTGCTCCTTCCGGTACCGATGCAAACTCGGCCCATATATACATAAAGGTGTCACAAAGTCATGCTCCCAACATCGGGTATTCGCACACCATCGACAGACAGTTCACTCTATCTTGTATTCGATCGATTGCCTATCTGGAAATGCTTCGGACTGATCCTCATATGCCCAACTGAATTGCAGTCTTACGTTATACATCCGATGCGTTTTCTGCAGTTGGTAGACGTGGAAGATCCCTTGTATCGACCAAGGCTTGCCGAGAGTTGCTGCGTGCGCGGATGGAATCATGAATGTTTGCTGACCCCAGTGTGTGGCAGGCACCCCTGGCCCAGTGCTCAGCACCCGTGGAGTGGTCGCCGGCGAGGTAGTGCTGCCCCGGAACCACACGTCGAACCAACACGTGAGAGAGTTACAGGGGTGCACGTCGTTGCTCTGAGAGGCAGTTGCACTCTTATGAGTGGGGGTGTCACAACCGGAGACCTCCGAAGATCCCTCAAGCGGAGTTGCATTGCGCGCCGGGACACCCTCAGCTTTTGCTTCTGAGTCGCTACGATCCAACTCTAAGACAAACTGACAGGAAAAGCTCTCCAACTCCTCGGTCGTAACTGAATGGCAGTCAAACTCTTTTATGACGACTGGCTCTGCACACAAAGAACGTTTTTTCAGAGATGTCCACTTCGATGCAAGGACTGTTGAGCAAGCATTGTCGGTGGCCAATTCCGTGCTCTCAGTGCCAAAGTCTGAATCTGAGTCCGTGAACTCCTCGAAATCGCATTCCAGATCGGAGCCATCGCCTGAATTGCCACCAGCCAAAATGTCTTCGATTGCCGACTGCAGATAATAAGTGTTCTTTTCATAGGCCAAGGCAGAGTTCAAACACGAATAGTCTACATTGTACTTGTCCTTTACGATCGCTACGAGGTCTTGCCACTCTGACATCACTTGCTCGTGGGAAACCGGCGCGGAAGAAGGCGCAGCGGCGGGTTGGTACACCGTGGGTGCAAGCAGGATCTCGCAGTGAGACGGGAACATGCTGCCGCCGGAGACCAGCCACTTGTCCCTGGCGGCGATGACTGAATTCAACATGCCGTCGCGCAAAAGTAGCAATCCCATCCATTCAGATACTATGATGTCCACCTGCTTGTCAAAAAAACAAAACAAGTCAAAGCGAAAGTTTCGCCATCCAAGAATAAACGGTCCTATTCACGCGCACCTGCGTGCAATAGGCAGGATCCGGTGGATGTTTTCCCCGCGTTCAAAACTTGAGAACTGTGGTGGCCAAGTTAGGTTCCCTGCGTGCCTCGCGAGGTGTTGGAACGCAAGGGCGTACTCTTTTGGCCGAGCACAACTAAAATGGCACTGCCCAGCACGCAAGTTTCAAATTTTAACGATACCGCACCTTCTCGGGAAGCTCGACCGTCTCGATTGTCCCTTGAAATACTTTGATTTGTGCAGACAGGCCATTCATATCCACAAGCGTGCGAGCATGTTTCGCCATTTCGGTTGCCTCCACCGCATATACCACCCGAGCCCCAGCTTGAGCTGCCCAAACGGCGAGGATGCCAGTACCAGTGCCGCAGTCGAGGACTGCCTTGCCTGCGAAATGATCAGCGTTGTCCATCATCGCCGCATGGTATGCTGCCATTCTTGGAACATCTTCCAACATTTTCTTCTGATCTGTAATAAACGCATATGGATAGAAGTAGTCGCCTTGATCACTGAAGGCTTGCATGCTGTCACGGTTGCTTCAGTTCGAGAAAGCTATCTTAGGCGTCAGAAAAAATTCGGCGAAAGTACAGCAGTCACAAATCAAAGCGATAGGCAAAGGCCGTTCGACGAGCTGGCGAGCCGTGGAACTTCACTAAAGTTCCCGGGCTCTTGCTATGTGGATTTTTCCTCGTGTGCACACATCTCATATATCGTTAGGTGCGTAAATTCTCAAGACGTTCCCGGTTTTGATGTCTCTCCTCTTCCTCTACTCACAAAAGAACCTAAAGAAGCAGCTGCAACTTTCTCGAACGCAGATCTCATCTCGATCTGAGATCATTCAGAAATGTTGGGGGGGAATCTACTGATTGACCCCCTCTTTCAAAAATCCGGAATTTAGTGAAGCCCATTTTGTGCTTTGGGTGTACTCTTGACCCCAGAGCTTATGGACGAAAATAGGCATTTAGGGTTTGTAACAGTGAAGATTCTGGGGTCATAAGCTCCGGCATGACTCGGCAGGCCTCCAAATCGATGTCCTCCAAAGTGCACACCACTTAAGGCGTTCAGGGGGTTCATCGGGAGGGCCGAACAAACAAATATTATGCTCAAACCATGCCTAGAAAGTTACCTGACGGAGCTCTAGTTATGGAGTGTAACAAACGCCGGCTTCTCATGGTACCGCGCCGGGTTTGTCCAGCTGGTGACACGCGTGACAGAGGTGATAGTATGACAGGCTTCGCGAATATGACTGCCCGAGAGGTGCAGACCTGCCAGAGAAGATATGGTCATTATCGGGTGACCAAGAAATGATAAGATGAAGATGACAGTGTCTACTCTGCCACTGACGTGTCAGTCAAAATGTGGTGAACGGTAACATTGTTAGCGCTGGCATGGAATAATGACTTTCCATTGGCCAGATGAAGATTTAGGGGCTAGAACCCGTTACAGTTTTGGGAAATGTGACAGAGCATTGGAGTACATCCGGCAGATGGGGGGCTACTTACGATTGCCCCCTGAACTTTTTTTGTGCCCCCTGAAAAATTGCCCCCTGAACTTTTTTTTCAGGCCCTGAAAATCACTTTCAGGGTCTGAACTTGTTTTATACTAGGCTAGTTATACACCTTAGAAAAAACTTCATGGATAATATAATTTTTACACCAATTTTCAGGGCCTGAAAATTTGGAATTCACACTCTTAAGATGCCCCCTGAACTTTATTTTCAGGGCCTGAAAATATTATTCACTTTTCGTGTTATATAAAGTTTAGAATTATATTCTCGTGTCCTCATCTTGCCCCCTGAAAATGGTTTTCAGGGCCTGAAAATTTTACAGTGTTCCAAGCCCTGAAAATTCACATAAGGCATTTTCAGGGCCTGAAAACTCATTTTCAGGCTTTGAAAACGATTTTCAGGCCCTGAAAACGATTTTCAGGCCCTGAAAACCATTTTCAGGCCCTGAAAACCATTTTCAGGCCCTGAAAACGAGTTTTCAGGCCCTGAAAACCATTTTCAGGCCCTGAAAACTGTTTTCAGGCCCTGAAAATACTTTTCAGGAAACTGCCCTGAAAACCATTTTCAGGCCCTGAAAATGACTTTCCAGGCCCTGAAATGACTTTCCAGGCCCTGAAAATGTCTTTCAGGCCCTCAGGGATTCATCGCAAGTTGTGCATGCTCCCCCCCCTATACTCATGTTATCCATTATTAAGTGCGCTCAGGCACGTGACGGGCATTCCTCCCAAGTAGACAACCCTCTGGAAGGGTATTCAACCTATAATTGCCGCTTAACACCGCTACTCAACCCCCCTTGCTTTCCACGGTGTGTGGCTAAGGATTGAATCAAGAAAGTTGCCTCCTTGCTTGGAATGCCCATGGCCCGCCACAAGAAGGGATCCACACAAATTTTGGGCTGCCAACCCGATACCTTTGTGTAGTCGGGGACTTGCCCACACTCTCCTTGCCACGGTCACATTTCTGAAACACGTTTTTACGTGTAACACCAACAATCCTACCCCAACATAATGCATGCCCCACACACATTTACATTTATATACATGCCTTACTTACATTGCCACCCGCCAACCTAAGCGCATCTCTCTAATCTTTTGCAAGATTGCAACCTACGTTCTACCATGGATGAATTTTTCATTTCTTCGTGGCTAATTCCTATGGCAACGACATTCTTGTCGGCTACTAATCAGATCATGTGGGTTACGGCGATGTCCACGCTCCCTCGATGGCTTCGCTGGTCATGTCGCGGCATGCTTTGTTGCTCCAATCGCTCCTGTCGCTCACCATGCCCCCCCCGGACATGACCCCGGACGCGTGTGTGTCCTCCATGCCCCCCCAGATGCGTGTGTGTCCACTGTG
>LGRX02017574.1:0-12750 GCA_001247695.2 Cymbomonas tetramitiformis
TATGTTGGTATTTCGTAACAAAAATATGAAAGAAATTGATTGTATTTCCGAAGAATGTGCGGGTGAAATATCAAAAGAAGTATTTGATGATGTATATAAGAAGTCAATTCAAAACCCACACGACTTTTTGTTTATTGATTTACATAAGAAACAAAATCATCCATCAGCTTTTCGTAGGAATTTCAATGAATTTATTGTCCCTACAATGTAAATCTTGAATAAATTCTTGTAATAATTGTGGTGGTATTACATAAGCATCATTTACACCTATATTATCTTTGGAATTTGATGATTGTGTACGTTGGGCGGTATATAAATGCTTACCATACTTTTGTTTACTATCACAAGGCGTTAATTTATTACATATTTTCAAATTTAAACCGTTCATATTTGTCCAAATATTAGTCATTTTCCTATATGGAAAACCATATCTACAATAACAACAAGTGTGCTTATACATACATAATGGAATCATAAAGTCTCTATGTTGTAACAAACCACCGTCGGCCGGGTTTTCAATAAACCAATATTTCGGTTCAAAGTAATTTATGATTTCAATAGTTCTTTTTACTATGTTGTCGGCCAAAATGAGATTTCGTGGTTTGCGCCGGTGTGCTTTAGAATATTCGGTACAAGGCGGACTAGCCCATATTATATCAAATTCATTTGGTAAATATGTTTCTTTGTAATTCCATTGAAGAATATCTCCGTTTATTGTAGGATCATATTTATGAAGAATATCGAAAGTCGTAATTTCACAATGTGCGTACATTTTTTGCATTTCTTTGGAAAATGATTTTGTTCCGCAAAAGAGCTCTAATATTTTCATCCTTATTGTAAACAAAATGGCTTGTAATTACACAATAAGTAAACACACAAGAAAGAACGCAAAAAAAATTGAATGTTTATGTGAAACTTTCAACAAATAAAAACAAGAAATTGGATGTCTTTGATAAGAAGTCCGGTAAGAAACTAGCTAGTATTGGTGCGTGTGGAATGTTAGACTATCCTTCTTACATTAAATCAAAAGGTATTGAGTACGCACAAAATAGGAGAACACTTTACAAACTAAGACATAATAAAGATAGACTTGTGAAAGGCTCTAATGGATTCTATGCCGACAAGTTATTATGGTAGATATAATAAAATAAAAGAAAAACTCTTTTCAAATTATTTTCAGGCAGTATGACAGGTATGACAGGTATGACAGGTATGACACTGTCCAATTTTGGTGGTAAAATAGCAATTTAAGGTGGAAAAAAGTCAGAAATTGCATTAAAACTACTAACTTATGCATATTATATATATAGTTTATGTTATATCTTATCACTACACAGTTATGACAGGTATGACACCTATGACAGGTATGACACTGTCCGATTTAAGTGGTAAATTGGCAATTTCAAGTGTAAAATAGTCAGAAATTGCTAAAAACAAGCAAGCAAATAAGTGTACACATATAATACACAAATATAAACGTAAATACCATATAAATACTATTACATTGCCTACTCTACTTGCTACTATTGCTATTTGAGTAGTAGTGTTGCTAGACTATGCTATTACGTTTCATGTCTCTTAATTGCCCGTCTTAGGAGCCTTATTGGCTTCAGCAAACTGTTTTGCAGTGTCAGCAACGGCGCCAGCCAAACGTTTTAAAACGCCTTTCTCTTCTTTCGCATTGACGACCTTTGCTAACTCCTCTTCTTCCTCCTTTTCAGCAGCTTCGAGGAGAGCTCGCAATTCCGCAGCCTTAAGTTTTTTCTTAAACTTGGCTTCCTTTTCAGCCTCTTCGCGCTCTCGTTCTTTGTGTGCCTTTCCTACTTCGTAGTTACCCAATGTGGTGAGGACGTGCTCAAACCACTTGTCTTTATCAATAGGGTTGAGTTTCGTGAAAATACTCAAAAAGAGGTCTTCATCGGCGCTCAAGGAACCAATACCTGCAGGCGTTATTTCATACTTAAACTCGATAACGCGGTTCTTGACCACATGCCCAACGGTTATGTACTTTACACCATGTTTCACTTCCTTTTTTTGGAAGAGTGAGGGGATTGCAAGGTTGCATCCCGAACCGTACAGCTTTGGGCCCTCAGATAAACCCAAACGTAACAAAATGTTCTCCTTTGCACGATTTACTTCAATTTCGTGGGATTCTAACTCTCCTTCAGCAATGTAGTCATCTGTAACCTCTTCACACTGTGTCTCAAACATATTTACCGTTGAAAGTTTTTGTCAGTGCTCGGAAAGTTGTGAGTATAGGCGGGAGTACCCTTATTATCAGAGTAGCCTTCTTGCGATCGAAATGTTCTACATCGAAAAAATTCGCGATCGAAATGTTCTTCATCGAGAAAATTCGTGATCAAAAGATTCTTCATCGAGAAAATTCGTGATCAAAAGATTCTTCCACAAGAATATTTTGCCTTATGTATTAACTATGTAGATTCTACTTGTAGAACTTTTCGACCGAGATAGTTCTTCATCGAGAAATATCCGCGCGAGATAATTCATTATCGAGAATATTTCGATCGATCGATTTTTTTTCTCAGAGGCTAAACACGGCCAGTGTCGGCTTTTACAGAATCGTGTCCGTTTTTGCAAAATCTGTCCGTTTTTGCAGTTCTTAACAGAACTAATCGGAAGCGAAAGGCCTATTGTCCCATTTTACGGCTGCGACACGCCAAACGTTTAGGGGTCTGTGAGAATGCCTAAGAAAAAGTGTAAAGGGAAGACCTCCAAAGGCGAAAAGTGTGACAGCACCAACTTGGTGTCCGATTGCGGAAACTATTGTGCACGTCATAGGCGTCAGGCTCCTGAAGTTAAGAGACAAAGAGAGGAAGCCAAAGCCGCGGAGAAGAATGCGAAACTTAAGAATAAGTTTCAAAGGCGGAATGAGGATAGTGGTGAGACATCGGAACGACCACAGTCAATTACAAAAAGTGAAAGTACAAGTACATCGCAGAAGCCACAGAAAAAACCACAGACAGAACCTCAGCATGATGCCGAGTCAAAACCTGAGAGTGAAACTGAACCTGTCAATAAGGTTCTCAAACGCTTTCAGTTAGCTGTGAACGAAGCTAGACGGGATGCGCGTGACAAAGCAATAGCCGAATTCGCTGATAAGTTTGTTCCTGTAGAGGGATACAACCTCCTACAAAATGAATTGCGCACTTTAAAAGCTGAAATGGCTGCAAAGCAAGTCTTTTATGATAAACTGGACACCCAATTAGAGAAACTGGGGACTCTGCAGACCACGGCCGACCGGGTTTACAATAAATATTTGACCTTGAAAGGTAACTACGAACTGGAAAAGAAAGCAGGTCTTGGAAAAGACAAACAGATAGCTCAACTGCACAAGGAAATAACTGAAAAGCTGCACAAGGACCTTACTGAAAGTTCAGTAGGGACCCCTCTGGTCAACACTTGAATCTGAAGGTGCTCCTGACGCTTAATGCACCGAAAATAGAGTAGTACCCTGCAATGCCCTGTGTTGAATACTTTTGTAAAAAGCAATTAGCTTTGTGCAACACCGGCATGTGACCGGGATTTTAGCTGAAATAGACAGCCAATTGTAATAGTAGTTTATATATATATTTATTTCTTTCCCAATTTTGTTTTACACTTAGCACACAAGAGCATAGCACAAGCATACATAAGCATATTATTGCATATCATATTTATGTGTTCTATTGACAAAAAAACTGTTCAAAAATAATGTGCGTTTTCACTATAAAAACACTTTTTGCTTTAAAAATACTTTTTCATATAAGGCTATTGATATATAGACAAAATATATGTATTCTATTGAAGGGAAACTACTCAAAAAAAATGTGCGTTTTAACTATAAATGAAGAAGCATTTATGTTCCAAGATTTATTCCCAAAATGATTTTTGCAAGACCAACTATAATATAATTTCCAAGTCCAAAGTAAAAGAATACTCCTTTAAAAGAAAGACTTTCCAAAATGAAAAAGAGTTTTATAATGATCAAAGGAATAAAAAGATAAAACAAGATTACAAATTTCAATTAAACACATTATTTAAAGAATTAGCCGAACTCCAAGCAAAAGAAATAAAACAAGTATTTTCAAATGAATTAAGAGAGAAAGCATACCAAGTGGGTATTTCAACATATTTAGGATCAAGAAATTATACACCGGAGTTGAATTACCCGGGTGGATATGAACATTTTACAATTACAAATGCTCAACAACAAATGGATAAGGAAATTTTTGGAAATAAATTCAAATTAGATCCACATTTGTCATCATATGATGCAGCGGTTTTTAATAATGGAAAAAACAAGATTCATATAGCATACCACGGGGCAAGCTCAAACCCGTCATTTTTGAATGAGGACAAAGTAGATATTCTTTCAGTAATTAAAGGAAAACATTCACAACAAAAGTCTTTCAAACGCGCTGAAAATGTTTATTTGAAAACTTTGGAAAAATACCCAAATCATCAAATAGAATTATTAGGAACCTCATTAGGCGGGGCAAAAGCAATACACGTCGGTGAAAACTTTAATGTTAAATCAACAACTTTCAATCCATTTCTTTCTCATTTACATATTCCTAAGATTGTTGGAAATGCACCACAAAACATACATAGAGTGTTGACGGACTGGGCCACAGCCGGAGCCTTGAAAATACCATCAAATTCAAATAGAAAGTTGTTTCATTATTTTGAAAACAAAAATCCTTATGATTTATTCAAACAACCTTATGAATATTTAACATCTCCACATAATTTGAAACAGTTTTTTCAATTACCAAAAAACAATAAAGTTAATAAAGTTAATTTATTAAAATCAACGTTAAACACTATAGGGACGGGGCTTGATATTTATACTTTTGGAAATGCTTTAAAAGATGCAAGAAATATGTCAATAAATAAGGTTGAAAGTTATGAATTTAACCACCAAATTTCAGAAGATTTAAATCCATTAGGGCTATTAGGAGTCAATTTTGACATCGATGCAAATTATTTACACGACGATGCACCATTAGAAGCTAGAATGTTAGCAGATTATATTTCCAACAAAGGTCCTCAAAGAATGACAAATTTCAGTAGAAATGTAAATACATCGTTATCAAATAAATATACAAATATAAATAAAAATACAATAAAAGACAACAAAAATAATATTTTGGTAAATTATGGAACGTGAACAATTAATAAAAAATGCTCAGATATTATATCCAAATTTATGTACATTTTATTTAGAATTAATTATTGATGATTATATAGCACGACCTGAATTTTATGAAAAAATGTATAACGGAAATGTTGTGGATATTCCATTACCATTAAAAAGGGACGCTCAAAAAGAAATTGATGAAAATAAAAATTATATTCATATATTAAATAGAGATAATAATGAATCCAATATCTGAACGAACCCTTTATTTATCTAGTGAAGATTTATCAACCACCGGTGATTCAAGAATAATAAATATAAATGTTCCGACACAATTAACAAATTATAGAAACACAAATAGATTAAAAATTATTTTAAATTCTTTTTCCGCCGCAAAAACTTGGTACACCATCAATGAATACAATGGTATTTTTTATATAGCAAAAATAAGCACAAATGATTTATATGAATGTAGAATACCAGATGGAAATTACACGAATTTAGATGATTTAAAATCAATTTTAGAAACCATTATTTTAAATGTTCTTGTAGCCAACTTTAATTTTGTTGCACCCGCTGATAGCGTAACCGTTACTTATGAGGCTATTTCTGGACATTTTAATATACAACTTAGTAAAGTTGCACCAGACATTAAATTTGTTGCATTTTCAATTACCGGTGATTTCCAAACTGTTCCAGGCAGTGCATTAGGTAATGCATTAACTGCTATATTTAATTCTCCTGGAAAATATAATGATGTTGATCAAATTTTAGGAGGACGAACAAATAAATCTGTTGCAGGATTAACAACTATTTCTCAAGTAAATGATTTATTTGATATTGAAACACCAGATTTGTTATTTAAATCTAAATTTCCGGGTAATTTACAAACAAATGATGCTATTTATTTAAGAATTACCACGTTACCAACTAATAATTTACAAAGTACTAATCTTTCAAACAATATAAATCAAAATCAAATAATAAGTAGCGACATTTTAGGAAAAGTATTATTACCTTCCGATATTTCTAGTAAATTTATTTCATATTTAGATTTTGATGAAAACTTTGGTATAGATGTACAAGCTTCACAATTTTCTCAATTACGAATTTCAATAATTGATAATAAATCTAGATTAATTCCAACAGCCTTGTCAAAAAATGGTACAGAACAATCCATTAATTTTGCAATTTCTTTGAAATTAAAAGAGTATTCTCAATGAACAATTTTTTATTTTCTATTTATTATATTATAGAAAATGTCTTTACCTTATAGCCTTGCATTTGGTCTTCAAAAATTAAACGGATATTCCACCAACTATTATAGATTAGAAACAACAAATTTGACAAGAGTAGGTCCTTATGGTGTGATTACTTTAAATTTACCTGTGAACTCTTTAATAAATATGAAAAGCTTAAGTTTGCATTGTCAAGGTCGTGCTAATGAAAAAAATATTCCTTGTCAGACAGCCGCACCGGCACAGGCTGATGTAATTATAACAACATTACCAAACGGTATAGAAAAACTTATTCAAAGGGTAGAAATTTACAGCGGTGGAATTCAAATCTCGAGTGGTATGCAACAATATTCAACGGTTTCAACTGTGTTGGATAATATAAATACAACGTTGAATAAAGAAGTTTCGTATCAAAGAGTTTTAAAAAATCAAGAAATAAATGTAAATACTGATGACTATTATACAGAATTACGACCATATATATTAAACAACTTTTTACAATTTATAGGCGAAGCAAGTCCAGACTATATTGATACAGCATTATTACCAAGTATACAAATACGATTTTATATGCACGGTCCTGAAGTTTTAGGGGCATACCAAAAATCATTAGGAGCTGGAAATGGTTTTGCCGGAACTGGGGCAGCATAACTTGCTGCAAATGCTTCTTGGGAATTACAAGATTTGCATTTTACAATTGAAACAATTACATTTTCAAATGGTGTTTATGATAGCGCCGTGGAACGTAAATTAAGAGAAGATTCATTTATTGAGGTGCCTTTTAAAAATTATTTTACATTCTTGGATTCCCAAACAAAAATGGACAAATCAACTAGATTTTCTTTATCTACTCAATGTTTAGATAATTTGTACGCCGTGCAAAGACCTTCAACTTATAATTCAACAAATGCAGGTTTGCATAAAATTGATAATAAAATTGGAGCAACTTATGTGCCGTCATATTTTAGATTTTATGCAGGAAAAATTCAATCTTTTCAATATAATATAAATTCACTTTATTATCCAAATTATAGAGCAACCGCTCTGGATGCCTTTAATTTACTAACTATAGGAAAAGCGGATAATTATTCTGTTGATTCTGGATGCAAAATAAACTCTTTGGAGAACTGGTATAATTCTTATTGGACTGCTATGTTAAGGCTTAATATGCCTTCCGAAATGAATGTTCGTAGTCTTAGTGGCCTAGATACACGTGGTTTGAACTCTCAATTTTTCTTACAAACACAAGCGGGCACATATGCTTTACAAGAAGCTATTCCCGGTGGTGATAACGAAACTTTCGTAATTTGTGAATGTACATCTACGCTTCGCATAGGTATGGGTAGAATGATTGAAGTTGTTGTGTAAAACTTATTTATTTATAAATAATATATGGTAGAACAAGCTGGACAAATCAATTCTAAAAATCTAGGAAAGTCTTTAGGGAAAATAATTGTTACTTTACCAAATTTAATGTTAACTTCAGGATTTAGAAGTCCTTCAATGATGATAATTCCTTGCAAAACAATTCAAGATTTACGACCACCAGCAAGAGTTTCTAATGTGGACCCTATGTCAGGTTTCAAATCATATACATTAGGACACGGTGATAAAATTACAAAACAAAATGCTATGTTTTCATTTCCCAATATTCATCCATTAAACAATAAATTACCGAAACTTGCACCAACATTTTTTGTAAAATAAAAATTTTGTAATATAATATTATATATATAATGTCTTCTTTTGGAAATGATTTTGTTTTAGATAAGAATATTAAAGTGAATGACGGTGTGTTTATTGGTGCTAAAAATAAAGTAACAAGAACGACCTTGACAATGATTGGAGCTAATATCATAATGGATATTGATGGAAGTCAAAGCGGTGACCCGGGTGTTACAAGTTTAAATATGGCTGCAAAAGAAAATAAAATGAAAGTTAGATTTGGAGGTTTGCCTATCGTAGACACAAATAACGTTCCTCCGATTGAAGAAATTACACAAGTAAATGGATTATATGTATTCAGAGCAGATCCAGCTGATAAATTTGGAACGGTGTTTATGAAACTTGCTCAACCGTAAATTTAAAACTTGTGTTATGATATATAATGTCTTCATTCGGAAACAATGTAGTTGCAAGTACATTTAATGGAAATCAAACTCCATCCATAACTATTCCTGACCCTTTAACAATTAATCAAATAAATGTAAATCAAATAGGTGATAATTCAAATCCTTGTCAAACAATTCATATGGCTTCAGATTTTTTATATCAAAATGATATTGATTTTATTGATAATTCTGATGTAAATAATCAAAGGGAATTTATGAAATTACAAACTGATGGTGATTTAAATTTAGTGAATAACATCAATTTCTATGACTTCATTTTAAACAATCCTGCAAGCAAATCAAAATTTTCCATAGGTTTAGATGAACTTGATAGTTCATTTGAAATAAAATCTTTAGACCCGGTTTCCCAAACAAGATTGAAAATAGGAGATACCGGTATAAATGAATGGTCATTTATGCAAACAACATTGAACGTAGAACCACTTGGAGCAGGTGTACTTTTAAATGATGGTCCTTTAATTTTAAACACCGGTGATATTACTTTGAATTCTGGGAAATTTATTGGTGACGGGTCTTTACTTCAAAATTTGCCTTCCGGAGCAAATCAAAATCTTCAATCTGTGACTGACCAAGGAAGTACAACTACAACAAATGATATTTCTTTTACGGGAACCGGAAAACTTATAATAAATCAAGAAGAATGTGATGGAAATTTATTTAGAATTAAAGCGGGGACAGCGGGTAACGGATTGGTCTCTATTGGCGAATCGACTCAAAATGATGGTTTTCCAAATGCAAACCGTTCGGTTTTGATAGGCAGAAATAGTGGGGCTTTTAATTGTTTGAACGATTCAATATGCATAGGCAGCGGGGCCGGCAACAATCAATGTAATGCTTTCGTCGTGAACGTTGGGGACGACGCTGGGCAAAGCTTTGCTTCCGTGAATTCAGTCAATATTGGAAAATTCGCGGGTGAATATTTGGCTGGCGAGAATTCCATTAATATTGGTGCTTTGAGCGGTCAAAATTCTTCACAAAGTGCTACGGCTATTGATAATACAATAATTTTGAACGCAAGCGGTCTTGAACTTAATGCTGGGGTAAATAATTCTTGTTATATTAGACCTATCCGAGCAAGTCCTGATGTTAGCTTTGAAAGTTTACAATTATATTATGATTCTGCATCAAATGAAGTTAGAACCGGTGCAATAAATTCTGGAAGTATTGGTTCATTAAGTCAAGTTTTGGCTGTCGGTAATTCTGGAAATAACATTAATTTAAGCGGAGATTTGGATTGTAGTGCTATACGACTTGTAAGTAGCATAGACTGGGCATATACAACGCCAACATCATCATTGACGACCGTAGGAATTCCTTTGACAGGTTTGACAAATGCATATACGGCAACATTACCCACAAGTCCGGTTCCTCATACAGGTGATGTATTTACTTTTAAAAATAATACCTGAGCTACAATAAATGTTGGAGATATTGTTCAATTTTCTGATGATTTTTCAGATGTAAATGGTATAAAAATATATGCAGCTTCGGCAAGTCAATCTAATCAAAATTGTATGCCTATTGGAGTTTGTGTTCAAAATGCCACAACCGGAAATTCTTGTTTCGTTTGTACAAAAGGTTTCACAACTTGCAAAGCTATTGATGGAAGTTATGTTAAAGGTCAAATGTTAGGTTGTGCTCCGGGAGGTTCAGTTAATGCTTCACAAATTACTACAAATAATGTTGGAATTATCGGTGTGTGTATGGAAAGTAAAGTTATAACAACTCCGGGTTCAGGATTATTGGTTTGGATTAAACCTGATTTTAAATTGTAATTTAATATATATATATATATCAGATGTCTTCTTTTGGAAATGATATTGTTTGTAAAAATATACAATGTAATACGGTAAATGGAAATGCACCTACCGGTGGTTCAAGTAAATGGACAAATATTGGAAATAATAATATAGAAAGAACTAATGGAGATGTTTATGTTCGAAACCTTATATATTTTGAAAACGCTCAAGGATTAATAGACGATTCTTCCGTGAACGTAAACATATTATTAAATTCAAAAGGGAATGGTCAAGCATATATTCAATTAAATCCTGGAGATGCTACAAATAATAAAAATGATGTTATTGTCCGTGGTGAAACTTTGCAAGTAAATACAAATGCAGGCTTATTAGTAAATGGAAATACAAGGATAAATGGTGAAATAAACAATACTGCAAATGACAAAACTAATATTGATTTATTTGGAACAAAAGTATCAGGTAATTCATTTATTGGTTTGAATACCTCAGCCGTGGACATACAAAATGCTGAAACTATATATTTTATAAATTTTCAAAAAAAACCTGATGGTAGTGCAACTCCATTTTTCAGAATTAATATGAAAGGTGATATAATAGGTTGCAATAATATAGAATGTAATGATATAGGTTGTAAAGATATAGAATGTAGTTCTGTTCAAATTGAAAACAAAATAGATTATTCCAAATGTAAAAAAGGATTGATTCAAGTTGGTCAAGGAATAAGAATATTAAAATTTGATACATCGTTTATTAATTATTTCAATTTTACATTAAGTCCAACTGACCCTAATGTAAGTGATGATGATGCTGTTTTTACAAAATTCAAAATTCAACACAGTGATGCAAATATTAATAATGTTATAGGTACCGAATATATTGTAAGACTTTCAAGTTTCAATGTAACGGGAACTGATTTTAATATTTTCGCCACTGTTAATGTTCTTGCACCAAATAATTTAGAATTGTATATGACGTCCGGGAATGGTAAAGTATTAACGAGTGGTTTACAATTGAGATTTTTAATGGAACTAATTCCTATTGATTTTTCTTGATAAATTTCTTCGGTTTTTTCAGGGGGACAAAAAAGCAGAAAAAACCTACATATAAATTTATTGTACATTTCTTAAAAGACTATTTTATTTTGAAAAGACTTTTATTGTATGTGTATTGTAATATGTATTTGTATATTGTAAAACATATTTTTACTTATTGTAAATTTATTGTACATTTCTTAAAAGACTCTTTTATTTTCAAAAGACTTTTTTATAATGAGTGAATGTTGGTATATATTTGTATAGCATATTTTTACTTATTGTAAATTTATTGTATAACATATTTTTACTTATTGTAAATTTATTGTACATTTCTTAAAAGACTATTTTATTTTCAAAAGACTTTTTTATAATGAGTGAATGTATCTTGATTTATATTTGAATAATATATTTCTACTTATTATAAATTTATAGTACATTTCTCAAAAGATTCTTTTATTTTCAAAAGACTTTTATTGTATGTGTATTGTATGTGTATTTGTATATTGTATAACATATTTTTACTTATTGTAAATTCATTGTGCATTTCTTAAAAGACTCTTTTATTTTCAAAAGACTTTTTTATAATAAGTGAATGTATGTTGATTTGTATATTGAAGAATCTTTTGTAACGAAAATTTTCCACTTAAAGAGTAAGACTTCATAAGGTAGAACAAATCACAATGACTAAACCTCAAATCAAAGAAATTCAAGATATTTGTGAAAATCTTTCTTCCGACAATTCTTTGCAAATAACTCCTAAATTTCAAATTAGAATTCCTAAATATGATCATAGTATTTTCAAAGAGGTGTTTCCTACTAAAAGACCGAAAGCTTGTGGATTTTGCTATAGATTTTTGGGGAAAATGCAAGATTGTAGTGGTTGTAAATTACAATCTTATTGTTCAAAAGAATGTCA
This sequence comes from Cymbomonas tetramitiformis, assembly GCA_001247695.2. Classification (NCBI taxonomy): domain Eukaryota; kingdom Viridiplantae; phylum Chlorophyta; class Pyramimonadophyceae; order Pyramimonadales; family Pyramimonadaceae; genus Cymbomonas; species Cymbomonas tetramitiformis. The sequence continues at coordinate 12,221 of LGRX02017574.1, forward strand.
AAAAAAAGATTGGAAGAACCATAAAAATATATGCAAATTTCTCAATAAAGAATCTTACAAAGAATCGATTACTAAAAAAGTTATGTTTGCTATAAGTGTACATAAAAAAATGTATAATAATTCACAAATAGGAGATCAAGAAATATGGTATTTGGAAAACATAGAAGATGATGTATATGTATTTACATCAAAAACTAGAGGAGAGCTTTTTGAATACTTAAATGTGTTAAAAATGGATGTTGAGTATCACAAACAAAAATTAGATGAGGGGTTTCAAGTTTATTATAATATGCATAATATTGGAATATTTCTATCCAAAAAATTATCGGAACTTCCATAAAATAACTTAAGAACAATTTATAATATATATATGTAATAATATACATCATTTATATAATTTATTTAAGAACTTATTTAAATTTATTTTAGAACTCATTTAAATCTTATTTTGTTACACATTTATTTACGTAATTTATTTATCATTTATTACGTAATTATTTATTGTATATTTATTGTATATTTCCTTGTCA
>LGRX02017576.1:0-23774 GCA_001247695.2 Cymbomonas tetramitiformis
TTTCAAAGCAAAAAGTGTTTTATAATGAAAAACGCAGATTATTTTTGGGCAGTTTGTTGTCAATAGAAGACATACATATGATATGCAATAGTATTAGATATATATGATATGCTTATGTATGCTTGTGCTATGCTCTTATGTGCTAAGTGTAAAACAAAATTGGGGAAACACAAATAACAAACACAAATAAATATATATTAACTACTATTACAATTGGCTGTCTATTTCAGCTAAAACTCCGGTCACATGCCGGTTTTACTCCACAAAGTACTCAACATAAGTCATCGGATGATACTACTCTATTTTCAGTGCTGGAGTCTGAACACTCTTTACGTTCAAGCTGCGGTAAAGGTGCGCTAGGCATCGGTTGAGTAAAATGGGTCTTCGAGGCAGTTCGAAAAGTGTCGGACCATTGCATAAACTCTGCTTTGAATTGGCGTAGTTCGGCAATCTCCTTCTCCAAACTAGCAACTTTATCTATAGTAACCATAAGTTTAGCTTGTACATTGCGCCTGCATTCTTTTTCCTGATTAAAGGCGTCGTAAATTACCCACGGGCCTTGCGCACGCCATTCAGCAAACTTTGGCGGTCCGCAGTCATCCCAATGAGAGAGCCAGCCATTCTCAGGTACCTCATCGGGTTGGTCATACATACCATAGTTGTCGTAGTCTGGTTTTGGTTCTTCTTCTTCCTCATTGCCATCTTCTTCTTCTTCATCGCCATCTTCTTCCTCCTCATCGCCATCGTCGTCGTCTTCTTCTCCTTCTTCTTCTTCTTCTTCCTCTTTTCCTGCTTTCTCTGACACTTGACAAGTAGCCATTTCGTCAACCAAAGCTTTTGTAGAGGTTTCAGCTGTTTCGTTCCAAACCTGGTCACACCAGGCGTCATGTTGTTCGAGTAACTCCAGTTTCTCTTTTAAGAAATGCTTTTGCTTGTCGCTTAAGTCGGTTCCCATTAATGCCTTTAAAGCTTCGGCGGTGTTGCTTTCCTTGTCCTCTTCACTATCAGAACTTTCCGCCTTACGCTTCTTCTTCTTATCGTGCGCTTTCTGCTTCTCTATAGTGTGACGGCCGCAAAACTTAATCCCGTCACCGCCAGCCACACTTTTTCCACAAAGACGGTTGTCGCCAAACTTATAAAACTGACAAGTATTATAAATTGTAATAGCATCAGTGTTTTGAGACATATTGAAAACAGGTTTGAGGTAAAGTTATAGAGCTTCTTTCTTTTGTTCGATACTAAGGCGTTTTTAAAAATTGTATTATGAACGCGGACTGTCATCACTTAATCTCAACCGCAGAAGTACATTTAATCTTACGGGTTTCGCACGGTGTCATAATTATTTCAGCGCTGTCATAATTTCTCAAACGCTGTCATCATTTCATACACGCTGTCATCATTTTTTGAGCGCTGTCATATTTTCTCAAACGCTGTCATCATTTCATAAACGCTTTTTAACTTTGTTTGTGCTGTAAGCTCTATCAAAACTTTTGGAACGGTGTTATTTAAATCAAGCAGTATGAACGACGACTTAGCTTTAGAAACACAACACGATGAATTCCAAAGCTGCTGGGATCATTACGAACAGTCAGATGAAAACTCTTTGGCGTTCAAGAGTACCAAATCCACTATAATGGCCGAACTTGGCGTTGACCGATTTGTACAAAAGGGGGCAAACTCGACCGTTGAAGCACTCATGCATACTCCGCAATTCGCTAACGCCAAGTCAGCAATCGTGTACGAGCACCGGTTGCATAACAAGGTGTATCGTGTCTTGCTGCCTGTTAAGCCCCTTACTGCAAAAGAGAGGGAACGAAAGAATGGGAGTAATAACTCCCCAAGTGAAGAGTTCAGAGTTCAACTTTTTTCCCATTTTTTTGAGGAGAAAGATATCAAAACGTTTTTAAACAACCTTGTGGAAAACGAGACTAAGTTTGAAATAGGAAAAGATAGATATGAGTCTATCAGAGAAAAGGAAGAGCGGAATGAGCAAGTTTTTGACGAGGCCTCTCCAGAGGCCATGATGGCGGCAATGCTTAAGAAGTTTGAGGGGGACCCTTCAGCGTTAATGGCGTTCATGCAAGCGCAAAGTACGAAAAAAACAGTGGAAAACAAACAACAAGAAGGTACAGGTTTCTTAAAGCGCATTGCTGGCGCTGTAGCAGATACAGCAAAGGATTTTGCGGAAGCCAACAAGACCCCTAAGCTAGGCAATTAGGCAATTAGGCTAGCAGACATGCAGACAGTATTTTATTGTATTTACGTTTTTATTGGTTTGTTGTGATCTATACTCTTGTTTTGTTGTCTTGTCATATAGCACAAAACATACATCGGCATCTCAAAGCACAAAGCATAGATAAGCATAGCATACATAAGTATACGCCCGATTGTTCTATGCAACTATTCTAAAACCACAGTTTCAGCCATTTCGTCTGCGCGTTTTATATTTTCGCGCGTTCGTTTCGTTTTTTTCGTTACAGGTTCATCGCGTTGATGTTGTTGTTGTTCATCCCGTTGTTGTTGTTCATCGCGTTGATATAAAACATGCCGCCAGCATCGGTCGTATGTTATTCCTTTGTGTACTCTAATCGGCCATCCACAAACTTGACCTGTATATTCTCCCTTTGTGTGTAGGATGGGACAAGGCTTTTGGCCTGTTTCTAATATAGGTGGTGACATATTTGAGGTTGTAGGTTTAAAGTTTGTGTATGGGTTTTGTGTTGTAACTTTGTCTTGATTTGGAGTTCATATAGCTATTTAGTTATAGTACAATATGTATAGTGAGTACCCCTTACAAAAGTCTTTTTGAAACTTGAAAGAGTTTTACTTATAATCTACCAAAGTAACTTGTCAGCATAGAATCCATTAGAACCTTTTACAATTCTATCTTTATTATGTCTTAGCTTGTAAAGTCTTCTTCTTTCTTGAGCGTACTCAAATCCTTTTGTTTTAATATAAGAAGGATAGTCTAACATTCCACAAGCACCAATACTAGCTAGTTTCTTACCGGACTTCTTATCAAAGACATCCAATTTCTTGTTCTTATTTGTGGAAGGCTTTACAATAACGTTTAATTTTTTTGCGTTTTGTTTCGTATGTTCACTTATTGTGTAATTACAAATCATATTACAATAATAAATGAAAATAATGGAACTTTTTTGTGGAACAAAATCATTTTCAAATGAAGTTTTAAAAGAAAACGCACATTGTGAAATAATAACATTAGACATTATGAAAAGGTATAATCCAACAATACAATGTGATATACTTGAATGGAATTACAAAGACAAGTATTTGCCAAACTCATTTGATATTATTTGGGCTAGTCCACCTTGCACCGAATATTCTAAAGCTCATAGAAGAAAACCTAGGAATCTATATTTGGCCGACAACATAGTAAAAAGAACCATTGAAATCATAAATTATTTCAAACCGAAATATTGGTTCATAGAAAACCCGGCCGACGGTGGTTTGTTACAACATAGAGACTTTATGATTCCATTAGAAAGGTATAAGCACACTTGTTGTTATTGTAAATATGGATTTGAATATAGAAAAATGACCAATATATGGACAAATATGAAAGATTTAAATTTGAAAATATGTAATAAATTAACGCCTTGTGATAATAAACAAAAGTACGGGAAACATTTATATACCGCACAACGTACAAAATCATCAAATTCAAAAGACAATATAGGTGTAACTAATGCATATGTAATACCGCCAATATTATTAAAAGAATTGATAAAAGATTTACATTGTAGGGACAATAAATTCATTGAAATTCCTACGAAATGCTGATAAATGATTTTGTTTCTTATGTAAATCAATAAACAAAAAGTCGTGTGGGTTTTGTATAGACTTTTTATAAACATCATCAAATACTTCTTTTGATATTTCACCTGCACATTCTTCGGAAATGCAATCAATTTCTTTCATATTTTTGTTGCGAAATACCAACATATGTGTTAAATTTCCACGAATAGCTTTCAATAGGCCACCGCTATTAGATGTGTATGATTGTGTAGCAAACAAAAGAGTTGTTCCTAATGCAGAATCTTTTAATTTTCCCATATGTCTATGTTTGATAACTAAGTTACTTAATTTGGAAGAAGGTTTCATAACGTCGGAGCCTTGTACATCATCAAAGAATACAACAATTATCGGCTTCTTACCATTGTATTTATGAATTGGAGGTTCAAAATCAGAGTCTGAAAATTCTAATAATAAATCAGTAGGAATATCATATATATTTATATCTTTTCTTTTCAGCAACGACATAAATTTCTTATATCTTTTTAATTTTTCTTGATATTCTTCGTATTCGGTGGCTTCCTCATTTAATATATTTTCAATCTTTTCGGGAACATCTTTTGTTGGCTCTAAAACATCATTATCGTCATCTAATGGAAGTCCTTGAAAATAATGTTTATTGTTATGATATGTTGGAGACACCAAAATTAATCGATCTAAAGCATTATTATTTTTCATTAATCGTAATAAATTAGATAACGCTGTGGTTTTACCTACACCACGTTTTGCCACGGCCAAAATGATTCCGTGTAATTGAATAAAATTTGGTTCGGTTTCAATTGTAAAAGCTGAATTTGTAGGAATTTGAATACCATACTTTGGATCATTTATTTTTTGTAAAGACATTTTATAAAAAGCTAAAGTTTCCTTATAATAAAGATTAAAATTCTGGAAATAAAGATTTGTATGTTTTATGAAATTGTTTATCATTATTTAAAACATCATTATAAGTTGGAGGTTGTGAATTTTCATTTTTTTCATAATTTTTTCCATTTTTGATTTTTGATTTTTTGGATCTTTTTATTATAACTTCAGGTTCACTATCACTAGATTCACTAGAATCACTTTCAACAACAATAACTTCCTTTTTTTTCTTTGGTTTTTTAAAAGATTCTTTTATTTGAGGAATTTCTTTTTCAATAGATTTATCAATAATTTTAGGTTTAATTGTTTGTTGAATTTTTTCTTGAGCTTCTTGTAATTCTTTTTTATCTTCTAATTCTTTTGCAAGTTTAATATCTTTTTTGGCATCAGCATTCTTTTTTCTCGTATCCATAGCTTTTTGTCTAGCTATTTTAAGTCTCTCTAAAGTAGCTTCGTCCGTTATTTTTTCTCCTTTTTTGAATCCCATATTACAATATATAAGAAAATAATTTTCTAATAATTTCTAATCCTTTCTTATAAAAAAACATATTTATATTCTAAAAAGAGTTTTCAAATGCAATATCAAAATACTTTTTGTTTATTTCAATTCCTATATAATTTCTATTCATTTTTTTTGACACAATTCCTGAAGTTCCAATACCACAACAAGGATCAATGACTAAATCATTTTCATTGGAATAAGTTTTTATTAACCATTCAAATAAATTGTATGGTTTTGCACAAGGATGTTTGCTTTTATAATTTCCATTAGAAAACTTTATTACACTTCTAGGAAATCTTTTACCATCCAAACATATAGTAGGCGTTCTATCCGTGTAATGAGTATACAATTCTGTTCTAGGTCCTTGCCCTTGTCTAATATACGGTTTATTACCTTCAATTTTTATTGGATTATAAGTTGGCAGGCGTTTATAAAATACATATATCATTTCGTGTGATCTTAAAGGCATTTGATTAGCGTGGTAAAATCCTAAAGCCATAGTTTTTTCATATACTAAATCATATCTAAACCATTTTTTATTACTTTCAATAATATTATGTCCATATTTTGTTGTCGTAGTAAATATATAAACACATTCTTTTTTTCCAATTCTTTTTAATTGTATCCATAATTGATTCAAATCAATAACATCTTTATCCCAAGAACAATTAGTTTGATTATATGGCAAATCACATATAAATAGATCTGCTGAATTACTTTTAATTGTTGGTAAAATTGTAAAACAATCATTATTATATATTTCATACATATTTTTACTTACATTTTTTTGTGAGTTTCAAAACAATTTAAAAAATAGGTTATACTTTATATTAATGGAAAACATTAGTGAATCATTTCCAAAGTATACTAAAGTTACATCAAAGAATGGAAAAGTTTATTATAAAAAACCCCTAGACACAAATAGAAGAGACAAAAATAAATATTACGAAAATCATAAAATAAAGTTACAAAAACAAATGACTATACAAAGAATTATAGAAAATAAAAATGTATCTATGATCACTTTGAAAAAACATAATATAGACAAAATTGAAATAATAAACATTTTTTCTAATAAAATAAAAAAGTCTCCTGAAAATTTTGACAAACTTCTTGAAATTCAAAATAAATTCATTGAAAAATTAAAAGTAACAAATACCACTTAAAGATTACGTTACATTATAAGTATAATAAAAATGTTCTATAATAATATGTCACCTAAAAAGAATAAAGATGAAAAGAATAAAGGCAAAGCACCTATGTCACAATCAAAAAAAACAAATTTGAAAAAGATAAAGAATTATAGGGCCGGAAATTTTAAGGCATCAAGTTCTAGACAATTGACTCAAGAACAATGGAATAAAATAACAAAATTTGAAAAAGAAAAAATTAATGATGATTTTACTAAAAAAGATAAAAAGGAAACACTACAAGATTTAATTGAAAAATATGAAAATGATAATGACAAAAAGAAAAATAAACCCGAATTGATTTCTAGGCAAGAATATGAAGAACAATTTACAAATAAAAATGTGACAAAAGAATTTGTTGATAAAGGTGGAAATTCCGGAATAAGTATGAAAATAAATTTCAATCGTTTTTTGGGAAAGCCTTTAGAATATTGGATGAAATTAATGAACAAAAAAACTGATCAAAATTCTGAAGATGTTAAACACTTTCAATTTGGAATATCGTTTCAAAATGGAGAATCTGATTTTATTAGTGCAAAAAATTAAAATGATTTTTATGAAAAATTAGATGGAATGATTCAGTCCGGAGATGATAGAGGTCGTGCAAATTCAATTACAATTTCTTTATTAAATTTCAAAAAATTAAATGGAAAAGGTGCTCCTTTGCCTATGCCCAAAACGGTACAAGAATTAAAATCCAAAAAAAAGTGTGATTACCATTCAAGATGAACAATGTTTTGCTAAATCTTGCCTTGTAATGTATTTTAAAGAAAATGCATCTTCAACCATTTATCACAATGTTCACCAAGATAAAAGAAATAGATTAACAAAAGAAGCCATAGAATTAATGAAAGAATTAGAATTTAATCCTGAAGACGGTATAGGATTTGATGACATTAATTTATTTGAGGAAAAGTTTGATAGAAATATAATTATTCACGGAATGACTGATTTAGGTTGTACAATAATGTACCCACCTTCAAAAGAAGGGTTACCAAAAAGGGCTGAATGGAATTTTGTTTATTATCATCTTAACTCACGTTTTGGTCACTTTGAACCTATTACAAAAATTGAGGCATTTTATGGACAAATACACAAATCAAGATGTAATAAATGTCGTAGTAAATTATGTGATTTTTCAAAAACGAAAACAAAACAATATATTGATTGGAAACAAGCTATATATTGTCAAGAATGTAATATAAAATTTCTAAATAAAAAATGTTATGATTTACATAAGAAAGGGACAGCTTGTAAATACTTTCATAAATGCAAAGGTGAATGTAAACAAATATATGATACAAGAAAAGAACAACATATTTGTGGACACGAATATTGTCCAAATTGTAAGTTATATTGTGATGTAAGAAATCATATTTGTTATATTACAAAGAAAAAAACAAAAGAAATAATAGAAGAAGAAAAAATAGGATTTTTTGATTTTGAAGCATATAATGAAAGAAAGCACGAAGTCAATTTAAGTGTTACACAATACTCAAATGGAGAATCATTTGTTCATTACAACATTGAAGAAGCTTGCAAATTTCTTTTTTCTAATCAACACAAAGACTTTACTTTTATTGCACACAATGGTTCAAAATATGATTATGTATTGATTGTTGAATACATAATGACAACAATGAATGAAATTCCCGAAATTGTGCAAAATGGTGGTAAAATAATGTATTTGAAATATCAAAATGTTACATTAATGGACAGCTATTTACATCTAACAAATCCTCTTAGCAAATTTTCAAAAATATTTTCTTTAAAAGGAGAAAAAAAGGGTATTTTCCGCACAAATTTAATACACCAAAAAATAAAGAATATATAGGTCCACTTCCCGATAAACATTATTATGGTTTTAATCAAATGAAAAATGAAGCCCGGAAAGAATTTTGGATTGGTATTATTGGAATGAAAAATTCACTTTTGATATGCAAAAAGAAATTTTAGAATATTGTCAAAGTGATGTTAGAATTTTACGATTAGGATGGATGGAATATAGAAAAAGGATTTTAGAAATAACAAATGATGAAATTGATCCTACAAGTTATTTGACTATTGCATCTTTAACTCAAACAATTCATAGGTATATACATATGCCTGAAAATTCAATAGCAATATTGAGTACTATTACAAAAGGCAAACAACAATCAAAAATAGGAGACAAATGGTTAGAATATATAAAGCATACAAATGAGATAGAAAATCTAATAAAAGAATACAAAATTCCTAATTTCTATTTTGGAAATAATGCAAGACATAAATATGTAGATGGTTATGACCCTGCAACAAATACAATTTATGAATTTTTAGGAGATTATTATCACGGAAATCCTGAAGTGTACAAAAACAAAATGTTTAGAAAAAATTACAACTTTAATAAAACATTTTTTCAATTAAATGAAGAAACAAATAAAAGGCTAGACAAATTAAAAGAATTAGGATACAGTGTCGTATACATTTGGGAAAATGAGTTTAATGAATTACGAAAGCACGATAAAAATGTTATTGAATTTTTAAATACATATAATGTACCAATACATTTTAGAGATGCATTATTTGGTGGTAGAACAGATCCTAAAAAATTATATAATAAATGTAAGGAAGGGGAAATAATTAGGTATGTAGATTTTACAAGTTTGTATCCTTGGGTTTTAAAATATTGTTTATTTCCATTTGGACATCCTTCAAAAATATATAATGAAATCGACTTATTAGGTATAAAAAATATAGAACAATTGTTTGGGGTTATAAAGTGTACCATTATTCCTCCAAATGATTTGGAAATGGCTGTGTTACCATTAAGGACCCGGGGACAGTCCAAGATGGAAAAGCTTACATTTCAATTGACAAAAATGACCGGAACTTGGTGCACCGAAGAAGTAAAATTAGCTTTGAAGAAAGGCTATGTGATTGAAAAAATTCATCAAGTTGTACACTGGGAAAACACATCTTATAAAATATTTGAAAGTTTTATCAATACTTTTTTAAAAATAAAACAAGAGGCAAATGATTTTCCTGAGTGGGTACAAAATGATGAAGATAGAAATTTGTATATAAAAAAATATTTTGAGAAAGAAGGAATATCGTTAGACAAAGAAAATATATATAAAAATGAAGGAATGAGAACTATAGCCAAACTTTTTCTTAATAATTTGTGGGGAAGATATTGCTTGAAACCTAACAAAAGACAAAATAAATATTGCAACAATGCTGAGATATACGACATTTTATCAGATTCTAGAAATAATAATGTTGTTATTCAACCTATTCCACAAGTAAATGATGATGTGAAATATCACATAGGATTTAATATATTAGATGAATATGCTGAAACACATTTTAGTGTGAATGAAGTTATTGGTGTTGTTACTACCGCTTATGCAAGAATTAAATTGTACAATTTAATGGATGATGTAGGATTTGAAAATGTATTATATCACGATACGGACTCGGTGATTTATATTGAAAACAAAACAAATATGCATATTTACAAAGAACAATTAGGAGATTATTTAGGTGAATTGACTGATGAATTGTATGATGATAAGAAGAAAATATATAAAAAATGCATTGAGTATGTAGCCACAGCACCAAAATCATATTCATTATTATTTGATGATGGAACAACAATGACTAAAGTGAAAGGATTTTCATTAAATTTTCAAAATTCACAAAGTCTAAATCATAATGAAATAACAAATATGATGTTAAATGAACAAAACAAAGTAATTGAAATAAAACATGATGTTTTAAGAAAGCCTAAAAAACATCACTTACCGATAAACAATATGCAGCTCTTGGAATTGAAACAAGAAGTGAAACAAAATCATTTTCTTTTAATTATGATAAAGGTTTTATTCAGTTGGAAACATTTAATATAATACCTTGGGGACACAAAGATATTGTTAGTGACAATAAATAAGGTTTATTATATTAAACAATGAGTAAATCAATTTCTGAAAAAGAAATACAAAAGTTTTATTTAGATCCTGAAATAGGATTGAGTGGTGTATCATCATTTACAACTAAATTAAAATCTCGTGGGTATAAAGTTACCGAAAAGCAAGTCAAAGAAGCTATTGAAGCCACCGAGCTTAATCAAACATTTTCTCAAAAAAAGAAATTAAATAGAAAAGAATTGTTTCCTATTTATGGTAAAGACCCTAATAAAAATTATATTCAAGCTGATTTAGCATTTAAACCAAATGTTAAAAGACAAAATAAAGGATTTTCTGTAATTTTAACGGCTATTAATGTAAACACAAGAACGGCTTATGCATATGCACTCAAATCAAAAACGGTCAAAGATAAAAATAATAAAAACATTGAAAGTGCTGAGGGAATTATACCGGTTTTTAAAAAATTAATAAAAGATTCAAAAATGAATGTATTGACAACTGATAATGGATCAGAATTTACAAACAAAGCTATGAAAAAGTTATTAAAGACAATGATATTGAACACTATTTAAATGAGCCTGATGACCATTCAACTATGGGTATGATTGAAAGATTCAATAAAACATTGAAAATAAAATTAGAAGCGAACTCTGCAAGTAAAGATAGCGTAAATTGGGTTGATTATTTAGACTCTATTGTTAAAAATTATAATAGCACACAAAATGTTGGAAATATTAATAGGTCCGCGCCTGATAATATGTCATATACAAAAATAATTAGAAATATTTTATTAAAAAGAAATAAATTGACCGAACTTCTTGAAAAAGTAGGTATAAAACCTGGAGATAAAGTAAGAATTAAAATTAAAACTAAAACATTTGATAAAGAGTCTCAAAAATGGTCTACAAACATATATAAAGTAAAATCAATAAAAGGATTAAGTTATGTTATTGAGGATGGTAATGAGACTTTAGCTAGACGATATAAACCAAGGGAATTATTAGAAGTTAAAGGAAATGTTTCTAACAAAAAGACTAATGAGCCCACGGTAAAAGAATTAGTAGTTAAACAAAATAAAAAAGAAAGAACTTTGAAGAAAGAAGGAGTTTCATCTTCCAATAGAATTTCTAAAAGAACACGAAGTCAAAATAAAAACAATAAAAATAATGAAACAGAAATTGATTTACGATAATTTTTTTAAATTAGATTAGATATATATAATTATGGTAAGAGCAAATCAAACACAAGCTCAACGAAGACTTAATAATAAAATTTATTGTGGGTATAAAGACCCTGCACCATCAGGTCGTCCGCTTGGAAATAAAGTACAATGTAAAGCTCGTCATCAATTAAGACGATTTGGAAGAATTTTAAGAGCACCTCATCCTGCGGATAGACAACAAAATAGGCAAAAATAGATAATTTAATATAATATATATAATATATATAGTATGAGAAAGATTTTGACTGATGATATTGTTAAACAATATTGTTTAAATGAATCAGGGTTTAAAAATCCTGCATCATATAAATCAATTTTTAAAGGATATGCTAATTTGGCTTCCAAAAGTTATTCTATGACTGCACCTTCTCAAAATTCTGTAGACTTTTATAATTCAATTTCCCAAAGTTCATTTATAAATCCATCTGATTTAATTCAGAATTTAAAACGAAGTGATGTAAATATATTCACTCCTTCAAAAAATACAAGAGGTGATAATTTACAAACGTTGGCTGATTTAAGTGAATCTAATGAAGAAACTCCAATAAGAACACCCGAATCTGCATTTGAAGAAGAAGAAGAATATTTGCAAACTTTGGAAAAAAGAACTCCAATAAATCAAAAAGAATCTGGAACATCAAAAAGTAATATTTTAGTAAATCCTATGTTAAGACAAGCATTATTCAATTCAGCTCAAAAAAAAACATCACCTTCACCTAGTCCTGCAAGTTTAAATGATGACGATGATGATATTAGTGGTGTAGAAATTATGGAAGAAGAAGCAAGTCCGCAAATATATACAAGAGGACAACGTGCAAGGGCTAATCAACCATAAAATAAATAAATATAGTATATAAATGACGCGAGCTGAATGGAATGAAACATTGAAAAAATGTGCAAAAGAATATCATTCTAAAAAAGGTACACAGCCTAGAAAAAGATATTCAAAGAAATCAAGCAAAAATAAATCTATGAAACAAAGTCCTCAGCCTCAAGTAATTTCAAAACCTATTGTAAATCGTCCAATAAATCAAAGAGGTGCTCGCTTTCCTTTTAATCTTGTAATATAATTTTGTGTATTCTTCAAAAAAGACTCTTTTATTTTGAAAAGACTTTTTTGTAATGTGCATTGTAATATGTATATTTATATTTGTATAATATATTTTTACTTATTGTAAATTTATTGTACATTTCTTAAAAAACTCTTTATTTTTGAAAAGACTTTTTTGTAATGAGTGAGTTAATGTTCGTATTGTTTGAATGATATATTTTTACTTATATGAATTTATTGTACATTTCTTAAAAGACTCTTTTATTTTTGAAAAGACTATTTTATAATGAGTGAATGATGGTATATCTATTTATATACTATATTTTTACTTATTGTAAATTGATTGAAGAACATATATTTTTACTTATTGTAAATTTATTGTATATTTCTGAAAAGACTCTTTTTGTTTTGAAAAGACTTTTTTGTAATGAGTGAATAAATGTTCGTATTGTTTGAATGATATATTTTTACTTATTGTAAATTTATTGTACATTTCTTAAAAGACTCTTTTATTTTGAAAAGACTTTTTTATAATGAGTGAATGTATATTAGAAAATGTTTTTTGTAACAAAACTTTCCACTTAAAGAGTAAGACTTCATAAGGTAGAACAAATCACAATGACTACTATATTCAATGATCTTCCTCTTGACATTCAAGAAAAGATTTTTTTGATGAAAGAGCAACTTGAAATGGAGGAATTTTTACAAAAGATGAAAGAAAGAAGAATGGAAGAGGTTAAAACGATAGGGGAAAGCAAAACAAATAATAGTGACCAAGGATTAGACGAAATTGGATGTGTATGTTGTGGATGTATTGAAGACATTTCCGATTATGGCTATGATGAAGATGGAGAGTTTGATTATTGTGAAGCTATAGATGACTTAGGGTGGAGTGTATGTTTAGGTTGTGAAGGCTATCTTTGTACCAAATGTAAAAAAGAAGATACATCAAAGGGTTGCTATTGTGAAGAATGTTTTCAAGAGGAAAATTAAAATAACTTAAGAACAATTTATAATATATATATACATCATTTATATAATTTATTTAAGAACTTATTTAAATTTATTTTAGAACTTATTTAAATCTTATTTTGTTACACATTTATTTACGTAATTTATTTATCATTTATTACGTATTTATTTATTGTATATTTATTGTATATTTCCTTGTCATTTTACTTGTCATTTACTTGTCATTTTCTTGTCATTTTACTTGTCATTTTTCTTGTCATTTACTTGTCATTTTTCTTGTCATTTTCCCTTGTCATTTCCTTGTATGACTTATGACATATATGACATAGGGTTATGACATATGTCATAGGGTTTTCATAGGGTTTTTATAGTGATAAAAAAGCGTACCCTATAGTCGGACACTTACTACTCGTTTAGTGTTCGCGAATTTGCTTTGTGATCTATTGTTTGGTGTAATTCTATGAAGTGTTTCTCCGATGTTCCTAGCGGAAACAGTTCTCGCGTGTTTTGAGTTAAAATAACAAGCTGAAAAGAAATGCTTGTAAGATTCTTTCCGCTGTTGTGTCGTGTGTCTAGTTGCTTTGTCCAATGCACGCTTAGTGTTCACAAATTTGCTTTGTGAACTGATGTTTGGTGTGATTCTATGAGGTGTTTCTCCAATGCTCCTAGCGAAAACAGTTCTCGCGTGTTCTAAATTGAGACAAGCTAAAAAGAAATGCTTGGAAGATTCTTTCCGTTGCTGTGTCGTGTGTTTCTCCTTCTCCAATGCACTTTTGGCGTTCGTGTATTTGCTTTGTGGGCTATTGGTCCAAGTAATTCTAAACCTTAATCTTCCGATGCTCTTTGCGTAGGCGGTTTCCACATATTCTCGAGACAAACTTTCTTTTATTCTTACTTCCACTTCCAATCTAAACCTCTCCGTAGCTTTGACCGTTTTTGACGTATGAAATTCCGCTTCGGCCAAAAAGTCCGTTGTGATGTTGGAAGTTTGAAGTTTCGTTCTTTGCGTTTCTGTGACTGGCGTTAATTCGCTCACAAGAAAAAGTAAAACAATGTAGGAGAAGTTAAAGAGCTTCAGCGCAATTGCTCTTCCTTAGAGTTTTGAAGAACAATGGGAGCGGATCTTACCTCAGCAACCCAAAGCGCATAATCCTCCAGTTCACGTTCCCCTGAAAAGGATGCGAGGTAGTTCTCCACACTCACGGTCTTACCTCTGATGACCACCGCGAGCGAGTCTTGGAGCTTGCCTATAGTTGGATGCCTCCTTCCTTGTGTCGAAAGAAAATGCTTTAGGAGCACAACCGTGTCTTGCGCCTTAGTCAAAGCAGCTTGCGTGAAAAAAGCCATATCTGCGCGCCAATCCCTTTCACCCTTAAGCTTCGCGGGTTTGCTGGAATTCTGCAAACGAACAATCAGAAAAGAAGTCTCGGTTATTCAGTAGTCAGTAAGTATCCGCCCCCTTGAGCACATTTAAGTGCTCAGAAAGGGGCGGCGCGATTAGGAGTCGCTCTTTGTCGCCTTCACTGCCCTACAGATCACTAGGATCCATAGGACTACAGGTTTTTAAAAGAAAAGGGGCAAGTTGAGCAAAATAAAATATACCTTTAGTATATCTTATTAACTCAACTGAAAAATTTTATCACAAAAGGTACTAAACCCTAAAAAGGAGGTTAGCACGCTAGCGGCAAAAAGTCGAACTGAAAAATCGAGTGTTTAGTAGGCTTTGTTTATGAAGCGAACGGGCATATCATTTTTAATTCCATAATATTACGGAACTTGCTCGCGCAACCACGATCGCCAACCGTCACTTGAGACCGTACCTACAAGGACCACTCCGTCGAATTTATAAATTCGACGGACCCATTTACGTACGACAATCGTACTCTGGTATTCCTTTATTCGATACGACATCCGGAATTATATTCCGAATACGCAGACGGGTCATCAAGCGTTTATTTTCCCGTACTCAAGGTCATTGCGCCGGTATTGTAACCACGTGCTCGGAGTGCAACGCTTTATCGAAACTCAATACAGCGATTAACCCACTCGACTAAGACGACGGGAAATGGTATACGGACATTGCACCGGGGATCGATCCAGCACGGTCGAAGTAATATTTCAACTTATTCCGGCTAGCTATCCACTCGGCTAATCCACCATGGCGATAAAAAAAATCGAGTGTTTAGTAGGCTTTGTTTATGAAGCGAACGGGCATATCATTTTTAATTCCATAATATTACGGAACTTGCTCGCGCAACCACGATCGCCAACCGTCACTTGAGACCGTACCTACAAGGACCACTCCGTCGAATTTATAAATTCGACGGACTCATTTACGTACGACAATCATACTCTGGTATTCCTTTATTCGATACGACATCCGGAATTATATTCCGAATACGCAGACGGGTCATCAAGCGTTTATTTTCCCGTACTCAAGGTCATTGCGCCGGTATTGTAACCACGTGCTCGGAGTGCAACGCTTTATCGAAACTCAATACAGCGATTAACCCACTCGGCTAAGACGACGGGAAATGGTATACGGACATTGCACCGGGGATCGATCCAGCACGGTCGAAGTAATATTTCAACTTATTCCGGCTAGCTATCCACTCGGCTAATCCACCATGGCGATAAAAAAAATCGAGTGTTTAGTAGGCTTTGTTTATGAAGCGAACGGGCATATCATTTTTAATTCCATAATATTACGGAACTTGCTCGCGCAACCACGATCGCCAACCGTCACTTGAGACCGTACCTACAAGGACCACTCCGTCGAATTTATAAATTCGACGGACCCATTTACGTACGACAATCGTACTCTGGTATTCCTTTATTCGATACGACATCCGGAATTATATTCCGAATACGCAGACGGGTCATCAAGCGTTTATTTTCCCGTACTCAAGGTCATTGCGCCGGTATTGTAACCACGTGCTCGGAGTGCAACGCTTTATCGAAACTCAATACAGCGATTAACCCACTCGGCTAAGACGACGGGAAATGGTATACGGACATTGCACCGGGGATCGATCCAGCACGGTCGAAGTAATATTTCAACTTATTGCGAGGAAGACAGATACGCTGTCCGGCTAAGCTCGCTAGGAGACAAACTGATAATCCTATAACTTGTGTCTGGCCGAAGCTTTATGCTCTCGGAAACCCAGACAGTGAAACGATGACTGTACTACTGTACTGTACTACTGTACAGTACAGTGCTAGGATGTCACGGACACGAGACGGAAGCAGGGTCAGGCTAGGGGCTAGTCAGAGCCCATAATAACTAAGCCTAAGCTCAGGCTAACTCCAGCACACCACCCGTGGGTGTGACTACCTAGCAAGGCAGGTACAGGGTATACAGCCACGTGATAATAAACAGTAGTATGTTGTAGCGTTTACGGACAGAATTTTCCCCCACCACAAAAACCCTAGGGCTGCGCCCTAGGGTTGGGGTAAAATCCAATCCCCAAACCCTACAACATACTACTACCATCCAAACCCTAGGTTGACGTGTCAATTCCGGTGAGCTTCCGGTGAATTTATCCGGTCCGGTGAGCTTCCGGGGAGCTTCCGGTGAATTTATCCGGTTCGGTGAGAGTTTCCGGTGGAATAAATATAAATATGATAAATTAGAAAAAAAAAAATTTATCATCTGTTTCTCCAATATTCCTTTCCATACGAAACAAATATTTCTTCATTCTTCTTTATATCTTTTTTTAATCGAACATTCCCGACAGAATTTATTACAGCATTATTTTTGCATTTAATTTTCTTGGCTGTTTGAGGAGTGCAATCATTAAATTTACCGGCTACGGAATTTGTTTTTGATGCATCATAAAATAAATTTTTATTTTTCTCCCAAATGTGCGTTCGTTGATTTAATGGAGGGAGTTGATTTGATGTCAATTTTTGTGTGCCAACGGTATACCTACCAACTAATTTATCTTTTTTTAAATCTTCTTTAGCGTATACACCCAAACCTGAATTGGGAATACTACTTTCACTTATATTAACAACTCTATGAACATAACAATATGGACTATATTTACATGTCATGTTGCGACATTGGTTCCCACTACTTTTAGAAATAGCAATGCAGCGCTCACAAGGCGTTTTCTTCATTAATATGACATAACATTTAAATTGTAGCTAAACTTCTACAATAAAAATAAACTAACTTAAAAAATAAATATTATAACTTAATTTAATAAAATGATTTCGGTAGTTAAGTATAATGATTTTGATATTGAAAAATTGAGTATTGAATATGTTGATTTTACAAAAATAAAAAGTAAATCTAAACCATATAAGTTTATAAGTATTCAATATGATCAAAAACCATTATACTTGGAGACACCTAAAATGCATTGTCCATTCGGAGTTAACAACTTTGAAGGTAGTGACCGGTACAATATTTCGTTTAATTTAGTTGAAGATATGGAAAATATTATATTAGCTATAGAGGATAAAATTGTCAATCATATTTATGAAAATCAAATAAAATATTTTTCCAAAGATACTTTCAAACTTTCAAACTTGAAAGAACTTTTTAATAGTTCGATTAAAGTAAATCAAAATAAAAATTATTCAAACTTATTCAAATGTCAAATAGATAATGCTGATAGTGATTTATATGATAGGAAAACCGGAGAGGATTTGGAAATTACAAAATCAATTACAATGAATACAACAATACAATCTATTATTAGAATTCCTGGATTTTATATAATGAATAAAATGTATGGTATTTCATATAAAATTGATCAAATGCTTTTAGATAAAAATAATATTACAAATGAAAAAATATTTTTATTCACTGATGATATATAATAAAGAAACAAATGAGTAAATTAATCACCGAGAAACAAATACAAGATTTCTATTTAGACCCGGAAATAGGCTTATCAAATATAAGTTCATTCACATCAAAATTAAAAGCAAAAGGTTATAAAGTTACACAGAAACAAGTAAAAGAGGCGGTCGAAAAGACTGAAGTTAATGAAACTTTTTCTCAAAAAAAGAAAATAAATAAAAAGGAACTATTTCCAATTTATGGCAAAGATCCAAACAAAAATTACATCCAAGCAGACTTAGCATTTATTCTAAAATTTAAAAAACAAAATAAAAATTATGCAGTGATATTAACGGGAATAAATATAAACACGCGGAAAGCATATGCTTATGGGTTAAAATCAAAAACTATAAAAGATAAAAACAATAAAAATATAGAGGCAGCCGAAGGTGTCATTCCCGCAATGAGAAAATTGATTAAGGATTCCAAAATGAATGTTTTGACGACGGACAACGGTAGTGAATTTGTGAATAAAGCTATGAAGAAACTTTTGGAAGATAACAATATTGAACATTATTTGAACGAACCCGAAGACCATAGTACAATGGGTATGATTGAGAGATTTAACAGAACATTAAAATATAAATTAGAACTTTATTTTAAAAGTAAAGATACCGTCAATTGGATAAATAAATTAGATACTATTGTAAATAATTATAATGAAACGAAAAATGTAGGAAATATAGATAAGTCTGCACCAAATGATATGAATGAAGATAGAGTATTAAGAAATATTTTATTAAAAAGAAATATATTAACAAAACTACTTTCTAAAATTGATATAAAACCTGGAGACAAAGTTAGAATTAAAATTAAAACTAAAACTTTTGATAAAGAAACTCAACGATGGTCAACTAGAATTTATAAAGTTAAAAGAATGGAAGGCTTGTCTTATGTGATAGAAGACAACAACGAAACTTTAGCTAGAAAATACAAACCACGAGAATTATTGGAAGTAAAAGGGAATGTTTCAAATGAAAGTAAAAATAAAGATGAAACTACCGTAAAAGAATTAGTAACAAAACAAAATAAAAAGGAACGCAAAACTAAACGCGAAGGTGTTTCAGCTTCAAATAGATTAGCAAAACGCACTCGTAGTCAAAATAGAAACAATAATGATGATGATTTAGAAATTGATTTAAGATAAGTTATATCCCTCAGGTCGTAATTGATATGGATTTATTTTATCAGATTCTTCTAATTGTTCTTGTATTTCTTCAAACTCTGGATGTAGTTCGTCCAAGGTGCCTTTTAAGTTTGACAACCATCCTTTCGCATATATCTTCTTTTCAATTTTAGTCTCAAGTCCTTGAGGTGTCAAAAATTGAGGTAATTCAATATGTAATGCAGATTCGATGCCTTGACCTTTAACATTTATGGTGCATTTTACAATAGGCTTGGAGATATGCTTTTTTTGTTTTCTAATCACATTATATGTCAACTCTGCAAATTTATCATCAATTTTATCAGTTTTATTCTTAACCATTTGTACCATTGATTCATGATTAATAATTTTACTGTTTTGGTGGGACAAATAGAAACCTTTACTTTTGGTAAGAGGCTCAGCATTTGAGAATTTTAGTGTGTAGCTTTTTGGACCGGTGGCTGCATATTCTATACATTCCTTACCTTCTAACTCGTCCGTTAATTCACCCAAAAAATCTCCTAATTCATTTTTAAAAACATTATCATTTACTCCTTCTTTTTCAATGTAAATACACGAGTCGGTATCAGTGTATAATACATTGTCAAACCCTACCTTTTCGCACAAATCATACAACTTTAATCTTGCATAAGCCGTTGTAAATACACCAATGATTTCACTTGTTGAACATTTGTCGGGACCATCAAAATATTCATCTTTGAATCGATAATTCATAATACATTTCTCATTTCCTTCGATACCCGCAAATTCGTAATTCATTTCATATTCTTCGTCGAAAACCATTGCATAAAAGTCGCTTGGTTCATTTATAATTTTAGTTTTCATTTTGTTTAATTGTTGAACGAATTTTCCCCACAAACTATTAAGGTACATCTTTGCCACGGCTCGCTTTCCAGGATTTTTCTTAATTTGAGATTTGTCTAATAGAATACCTTCTCTTTCAAAATATTGTTTTATATATTTGTCTTTGTCTTCTTCCGTTTTGACCCATTCAGGGTAACCACTTGATTCTTGTTTAATTTTTAGAAATTTATTAATATATGGTGCAAACACTTTTGTACTTCTGTCTTTCCAATGTCTAATTTCATATATTTCCAATAATTCATATCCCATATCGATTGCTTTATCGACTTCAATGGTACTCCAAGTTCCTTCTTGTTCATGTAAAGTAAATTTTAACTTCCCATTATCTCTACAAGGTAATACCGGAAATTGTAAATTTTTGGGAGGCTTAACTTTACAATATATAACACCGAAAAACTTTTCAATTTCATTTTTATACCTCGATAAATATTCTTTAACCGAAACATTTTTAAATTGTTCATCAAACCCAATTGGATACTCACAATATTTCATAACCCATGGGTATAAAGAAGTAAAGTCGAGATACCTCAATGTTTCACCGAATTTCCTTTTGTAATACAATTGTTCAGGATTAGTTCTACCACCGAAAAATGCATCTCGAATAACAAGGTCAGGTTTATAGGTGTTCATAAAGTCGATTACTGAATTTTCATTTGATTTATCATTTTTCCAATCACATTCCCAAATATCTTCAACGGTATAACCCAAGTTTTCTATTGATGTTTTCTTTTGTTGTGTTTTTGTAAATAATTCTCCATAAGTAATGCTAGAGTCTCTTGATACATTTGCTTTTTGGTTGGGATTGTAAATTGCAGGGTTACCATGAAACCGGTCACCATTAAATTCGAATATTTCATTTGTTTCTTCGCAATAGCCGTCCGCTATGAAGTTTGTTTTTGGAATTTTATATTCTCTAATTATTTTGATACCTTTAGAATGTTCTAAATAATTGATCCATTCAGCACACACTTTACTTTGCTTTTTAATTCTATAATATCCAATGCTATTTTTTGGCATAATATCTTTTCGATGAATATGTTGGGCAGTCGAAGCTATGGTCATAAAGTTAAATGGGTCGGTTTCACATGCTTCCAACAAAACACTACGATATTCCAAACATGATTTTCGAAGTATTAAAACATCATTTGAACAATACTTTCGTAATTCATTTTTATTGTTCCAAACAAAATGTTTGTCATTACATTTTTCATTGTACCAAATATCGAATTTTTCTTTATCTTCACATTTCATTTGTTCCGGACAAAAGTAGTGTCTACTAGGTATTTTTCCGGTATAATTCCAATTTTCCTTTTTATTAAAAAGATGAGGATAATACCCTTTTTCTACATCATTTTCTAAACCCCATGTTTTTGGTAACTTTGCTAGACCACAACTAAAATGATTTATGCTATCAATTAGTGTGACTCCTAAATAGGTCAACTTCATTATTTTATTTCCAACTCTAATAATTTCAGGCATTTTTTTACTATCATCAAATTTATGCATAACTAATAATGCTTCAAAAATGAGCAAGAAGTCATAAGCTTTACCATTGTGTGCAATAAACGTGTAGCCCTTATGATTTGCACTAAATAGAAATTCTAAAAAGGAATGCATGTCATAATGCTCAAATCCTACGACCAAATTGTCTTTGCTCTTTGAATTTTTTGTGTCATCTAAAAATTGAGTAATTGCTAAATTCATATGATGTTTATAATGAAACTCTTTAGTCTTTTCATTTAAATATTTTGTCTCTTGTGTACATTCAAAATCAAAAAAGGCTAATTTCACAATAGGGTCTTTTTTATTTACTTGTTGAATATAGCATTGATGATTATTCAAGTCACAATATTGTTCACAATTTTTACATGTTGAATGACCACATATATGTTTAATTTTAGTTTCATAATGTGTATGACATTCTTTGCAATAATGCACTTTATCACATGTAGATTTTAGATGATGGTCATGACAATCCTTATTAAAAAAGTGTCGGTCACATTTTTTACAATATATTCTATGCATCAAACTTTTATTTTGTCGATTTTTCTTATCTTTAAAAATACATTTACTACTTTTGCAACGCGTGCATGATTTTGAACGAGTATCCAAAAATGCAATGATGTTTGTGATTGGTTCGTAATGTTTTTGAATAGGGTCATAACAAATATGATACACATTTTTATTTTGGTCATATATTTGATCATCACTATTGAAAGGATAGATTTTTACTTGTCCACATACACTATTTTCTTCATATACAATAATGTGTGAATTTAATATTTTCTCATATATTGGAATGTCTCTCAAATCAATTTGCTTACGAGACTCAATACCGACCAATTTCCTTATTTGATTTCCTAGTTTTAATCGAGTTGACGGTCTTGTGAATTTGGTTAACGTGTTCCAAAATGTTTTATTGGTTTCTTTACAATGTAAATGTTGCAAAATAGCTAAAGAAATATCAAAACATTGATTATTATTGTTGTTCAATGTAATACAACTTTTCTTTTTGAATCGTTCTTCTTTATTTCTCGATTGTGGATTTGAAGAACCCCCTTTAATAGCTTTAACGGTGTGGACGAAAAGAGTAATACTTTTAATAAATCCATGTTCTTTTAATTTTTCACTTTGAGCTATTTTTTCAATAGCTTTTTGTAAATTTTCAGGATGATATCCTAAATAAATGTCATCGTTTTTTATTACATAATTATCTTCAAATTGTAACTCAAAGGATATCAATTGTTTGTCATCACTTGATGCTTCGGGAACAAATCTCCGTAAACCTTTTATTTCAAAAAGATTAAAATCTATTGGACCGTAGATATCTTTTCTAGTTTTAAATTTATCAATATACTCGGTGCGTTTGGTTTTTTTAATTTCTTTGATATTTTTAATATCAGTTTTTACATTATTTACAA
Organism: Cymbomonas tetramitiformis; assembly: GCA_001247695.2. Classification (NCBI taxonomy): domain Eukaryota; kingdom Viridiplantae; phylum Chlorophyta; class Pyramimonadophyceae; order Pyramimonadales; family Pyramimonadaceae; genus Cymbomonas; species Cymbomonas tetramitiformis. The sequence continues at coordinate 23,328 of LGRX02017576.1, forward strand.
ATTTGTTAACCTTTTCATTTTTCTTCTTATTTATATTTTTTCGTGAAATTTCACGGTATTTTTTGAAAGTTTTAGATTTTCCATTATATTTGTCTTTGATTTCTGTTTTCAACGATTTTTCATAATCATTTTTTGTAATAAATGTTTTAGATTTTTTTCTTCCATTTATTATTTTAAAACTTTCAAAAATATCTTTTAAATCAGCAAAATCTTTTTTAGTTTTTGCATCCTTCATTTCAATGTTTAAAAGTTTCCATTGTGTAGGTGTTAATTTGATATTTGAGGTGTTAAGTTTGGACATGGGAGAGGCTTTTATAATATATATATAAGATTATTTCTTTAAGCTCAATTGGGTTAGTACATTGGACTAAAAAATCACAATAATTTTGAGTATTGTGTTAGTAATTCATACTGTTTTGGTATGTCGAATGATGATTTTTTAAGAGC
>LGRX02017577.1:0-38320 GCA_001247695.2 Cymbomonas tetramitiformis
CACGCATCTGGGCATTCTTGACCTCATCCGGCCACCTCGAGTTCTGCCTGTCCTTGTGGAAGTTCGGAGGCACGCGGGCATCACGGCACCCCGTGTAGCAGCGCTCTGGAGCGTGGGGCAAGCGTGTGAAGCACCAATCGCACTGGAATTTCTTTGAAGCGTCGGGTGGTGGCACCTTGCCGTAGGTAGGCTTCTGACGCTCTGCATTGTTCACCTCCCTCGAAGGCTTCTTGGCGTCATCGCCACCATGCTGTGCTTGCTCCTTCTTCTTGGGGTCCCTGCGTCTGTCCCCAGTCTTGGGGGCAGAACCAGAGCGCCTCATGGCGGACACTAGTGCAGCCAGGTCAAGCCCCAGCTGCCTGGCCTCGTAGCAAGAGTACACGCAGGTGAGTCTGCGAACCAGCTCCTGCTGCAGCGTGAGAGCCCAAGACTCCGCATCGTTCTTCAGCTTGTCCTGCACCTCCACGATGACCTCCAGGTCCTCCCATGTGACCTTGTTGGGGGCAGGATGACTGACTCGTAACTGCTCGGACACGCGATCCCGGTACTCTTTGATGCGCAGACCCTTGATGCACTCCTCGATGTTCTGCCTGACAATGGGGTCTTCCACCATCTTGCCGACGTTGAGTGCTGCCTCCCTGCGGCGACAGCTCTTCACGTAAGCGAGGCCGTCCTGCTCGGTGGTCTGCGGCTTGGCTATCAACAGATCCTCCTTCTCCTTGGTGCCCTTCATCAGGAACTTGGCTTCGAGCTCTGCAATGAAAGCCCCCAAGGCCCAAAAGTAGTGAGAATCCTCCGTGCCATCTGGCCCCGTGAGACCCTTAGTGGAGGTTCCCTCGCTCTCCCACTCATCAGACTCTTCGCCATCGGCATCGCCTTCCTCGAACACCTTGCAGACTGCCCATGTCGATCCTGGCGCCAGCTCATGGAAAGGAGGTTGTGCGCAGCGCACTGAGCCCTGAAAAGCGTCTCTCATGGTGAGATCCTTCAAGACATGACACGCGTGTGAGGCCATGATGCCATTCTTCAGATATGCAGCGCACCACCAGTCATAGGCGACTGAGGTTGAATGATCGTCCCCTGCTAGGAACGAGGGCAGGCTATCCCACAACGATCTGTAGTCTGGCTTGGAGTCAACGAAAGCCTTCTTCGCCTGCTGACTGAGCGCGTGAAAAGCCGCTGTCCTCATGTGCCTGCGCTTCATAACCTCGTGAGCCCGCTGCACTTTCGCTACCATGTCAACGAAACGCCTGATAAAGAGCGCCCTATCCTCGTTCTTGCTACCAGTGTAGTGGAGCTTGACATCATTCTTGTCAAGTGCGTGACTATCCTTGTCATAGTGATACATCTCGTCTACGTCGTCAAACGCAAAGAGGAACTGATTGGTTGCAGGCGCTGAGGCTGCTACTGCTGCTGCGAGTGCTGTTGCTGCGAGCGCTGTTGCTGCTGGTGATGCCGGTGCGGAGGGGATGGATTCTGGACCCGACCCCTCTGTGCTCATATATCCCGTGTCAAGGTCCTGACTGACCCTCTCTCGCGCCAGTCGTCGTGCCTCACGATCTCTGGACTGGGCAGAGGCAGCGCTTGGCTCCGCCTCACCCTCCGTGGTAAAGTACTGCATTAATGCTCAGCAAGTGGGACCAAGGAAGAGTCCCCTCTCTCAGCGCAAAGCTCGTTCACCAGCAGACTGGAGGCCTGATTCAGGCTGGTTTAGGCCAGTGCACTGAGTGCCCCTGGATTCACCTCGCGTTGACCAGACAAAATACGCGGTGCGTGCAGCCAGCGCAAGCCCAGAGGTCCAGCACCAGCACGTGTAAGCGCTCCGAATCAGCAGCAGATGTAGGACGGAAGCTTGATTCAGACTGGCTTGGGCCAGTGCACTGAGTGCCCCTGGATTAGCACCGTACTGAACAAGCGGAAGAACGAAACGCGTGCAGCCAGCGAAAGCCTAAAGGTCCAGCACTGTGTCTCAACGCTCTAATCCGCAGCAGATGCAGAATATTCGTGCAAGGAGGGCTTAAAGCTGGGCCAGTGTGCTGAGCACCCCTGGATTAGCAGAGCCAGAGTTCATCAAGAGCACAGCGAACAGGAGGACAACTCCTCTTCCACCACGCACCAAGAATAGCACTAATGCGCAGCGGTGTGAGCTAGGCCAGTGTGCTGAGCACCCCTGGATTCACAACACCACTGCTAATCAAAGGTACCGTAGCTGGCATGGAAGTTCACTCCCCAGTCCAGTAAGCAAGAACACGGTCGCTTTACAGAGTTGGGAGCTAAGCCAGTGTGCTGAGCACCCCTGGATTCGCAACACCACTGCTAATTCAGAAGGTCACCGGTGATATGAGGGCCTCACCAGCTGACCAATACTGTAGAAAAGATAAAAGAATTCTCCCACACATTATGATAAAGAACTAGAAAGTCCCTCCAGTGGTAAGCAGCACTCCAGGCTGGGCAAGTAATTAACTCTGAATTCACCAGATAACTGTATCACACCAGTGAATATTGCTTAAAAAGACCACTCACTTGTCGCCTTCAGAGCTAATGTCGCTGCTAGTCCTCTGGCAAGCTCTTTCCTACTTCAGGCTTAGGCCAGTACACCAGGGGTGTCCCTGGATTAACCGTCAGACAGGGTGGAGCTGCCCAAGAAACCGTAAGGTGAAGTTCCAGACATAGAGCAGCAACTCACTGCTGATCTGCTTCTAACTAGTAAGTCCAGGCAGATGCCGCCACTAATTAGCTCCCAGGTCAAGCACACTTGCCTTTCAGTTAGGCCAGTACACCAGGGGTGTCCCTGGATTCACTTCAGACAAGGTGGCCAGCTGGAGAAACCACTGAGAAGTGCTCATCAAGGTGCACATTCACTGCTGATCCACTCTGTCGCCGCCGCCGCCCAAGCTCATGCCGTGCTGATTAGCTCTAAACTGAAGAACACCTGTTAGCAGTTAGGCCAGTGCACCAGGGGTGCCCCTGGATTCACTGCAGAACAAGGTGCTGAGCATATCACCGGATAGAAGAAGGCCGCTCATCACTAGTGAATTCAGAGCTGATCCGTTGCCGCCGTCGCTGGTAGCCTCTTTCAGTGCAAGTACCACCAAGTTCAAGGAAGAAGAAGGGTCCGCCAGTGCACCGTGGGTGCCCCTGGAGTCGCCTGACTTCCGAATCCGCTCCTACAAACTGCTGCTGACTTCTCGCCAAAGGGTCTTTACTTCTGGATTAACACTGAAATAAAAAGCCGCTCCGCGCAGGACATTATTGTTTTGAAAAAGTATGAAAACACCAGTAAAACATATCCGTCAAAATTGATATAATGACCACAAAATACGAATTATTGTGTACAAAAGCTGTGAGCAGAACTGTCTTAGCACTCTAGCACTGGCACGCGAACAGCCACCTAGTACTTGCGAAGCAAAACAATAATGAGTCCACTAGCCTGACCTACGGTCAGAGCTTACTTATATCTCAATGCTCTGTCACATTTCCCAAAACTGTAACGGGTTCTAGCCCTTAAATCTTCACCTGGCCAATGGAAAGTCATTATTCCCTGCCAGCTCTAACAATGTTACCGTTTACCACATTCTGATTGACACGTCAGTGGCAAAGGAGTCACTGCCATCTTCATCTTATCATTCCCTGGTCACTCGATAGTGACCATATCTTTTCTGGCAGGTCTGCATCTCTCAGATGGTCATCTTAGCAAAGCCTGTCATGCTGTCACTTCTGTCATGCGTGTCACCAGCTGAACAAACCCGGCGCGGTACCATGAGAAGCCGGCGTTTGTTACATCTGTCAAGATTTTCTCAGTACTTTGTGCGGTACCCAAATAATAAATTAAATCCGACAAGCAGAATACACTCGTGACCGACAAGCAAACAAACAATAATGATTTAATGTGAAGTCACAATCTGCAAGGTAAATTTGACAAACAAACAAATTGTAATATATCAATGTTCTGCTATCCATACATAACTTACTCCGAGTCCTCTGACTCTGAATCTAGTCCCGTAACCTTGCGCGCACGCTCAGACTTCATCGCGCGTGCCAAACGCGCATGCAATTCATGTGCCTGCTCCCTTGGAATGCTTCATTCATGATCATTTTCATCCTCCTCCCACGCCCAGAAGATATAATCACCATCAACGAAAAGGAACACACTCTGTGATCTTGTACTTGCCATTCGAAAATGTGTGCGCCTTGCTAACGCTCTGCAGACTCACTCGCCGCTTTTTACTATTTCCGACAAAGGCGGAGCTCGTGGGTCTGTAGTACGCTTGCACGACTTTCCGTAGGTTGTACCTCCATGCACTCCATCAACGTTAGGTGCGGGGTGAGGCGGTTCGCAATCTTGAACTGGAAGGTGAACTCATCGCGCGCACTCGCATTTACTACAAAAAAAATTCCCTAACATCTGTGTTACCATAGTCTGCAATGGAAAATGCGGTCTCTTCCGCATCAGTGCACCCCGATTCCCGAGTTTCGAAATAATTTGTCCTCTGCAGTACCTTTTTGTATCACCCTTTTTGACTGCCACTGAAAAGTCAAACTGGAAACTGCAAACTCGATGTTGTTGGAATTGCCGAAGCCGGCGAGCGGTTGAAAGCACGAAACAGAAACGATCGATGACACGCCGGAAACAAGCCAAGGCGACATGTGGCTCGACCGAATTTGATCTAATGGCCAACAAACAATAAAAAATGAATGAATGGATGCCCGGCGCTTTTGGTGACAGACCGACAGTCGACAATCGCAATAAATCAAGTATATCGGCCAATCACGGGTTCCGACAAACAAAGCAATCGAGAACGAATTAATCGACGGTCGTGTCGTTTGTCAGCAGAAAAGTTTTGTCGATACCGCCCCAAAAGCGATTGACAAAACAACAATGTCAGGGGTTTATATAATATATATATGATCTGGTATAGCGTCTGAATATGAAATGCTGGTACTGCACGCATGTTTATGCAAAACATTTCTCATACAAACCACTCATGCTCCATCATCACGGCAGAGATGTGCTACCTCATGTCAAAAGCATGCGTTTTCGCATAAATTTCACACGATCGTTCAAGCAACCCAAGTGAGTTGTGCGAGTTGTGAACCGACCGATGTAGAAAGTCCTTCCGAGCCCACAGCAACTTTGCAGAGCCCAAATGTATGGTACATAAATGCGCCAAGGTGTGGTATGGATTTGCGTCAGCGGAGGCCATAGCAACCAGCGCAGGCACGGAGCGAATATGAAAAATAGAACACGGGAAAAGTACAGGAAATAGTTAAATATAATATACAGGCCCACATGTCTCCATAGTGCCAAGGTGGAAGGCACCCACTAGATGAAAATACACGTTTCTGAAAGTGCTCCGACAAGCACAAGTCCTACCGCAGGTTTCCAGGATCAAATCTAAGAGGTGACTAGTGGCCTTGCCCCACTAAGGTACTCCTTTTTAACAGCCAGTCGGCCCTGCTGTATTCAAAAAAGGGAGGGCGATGAGAGAGCATTCCCAGGCGGGCCAGCAGGGCACACTCGCTCATTGTTCAGCCCTCAGGTGGAGAGGTACTACCTCTTCCTCGTTGGCTGCAAAGCTTCCGTGCTTCGGCTGTACAATCCAGATCTCGTCGATCCATTTTCTGAAGATGGACGACCACTGGGAGAACTGAAGATGGGTACTATTATGGACGATAACATGCGAATACGTGAAGTCCGCACCCTGGTCGCCGTGCGGGAAGTATCCAGAATAGTATGCACACCATGGGGACCACGTACTGCAGCCGCCGTGAGGAGGCTCTACACCGGGTGCCCCGTACGGCATTTCGGGATTCCCTCCTGACCCGGTGGTTATGTGCACCGGGGCCTTGGGTGCGTAGTAGGGATTCGAAGCGTCGGTCGCCTCTGGCACGCTCTCATTGTACACCGGCAAAAAGCGCTCATAGTCATGAACGTGGCCGAAGATGGCCAAATCCACGCCATGCTGGTAAAAGAGGTCCTCGACCGGATAGGTGCCCAGGGAGTCCGCCGTGGGGCTGCACAGATGCTCATCGTCCTCGAAGCCCGCGGCCCTACCGCAGCCGCTGGGGATGCCCCTCCGGGACGCCTCGTGCTCGTGATCGCACTGCCCCGTGGTACGGTCTGCCACGAGGCAGTACATAGGGCGGTGCCCCATGACGATGATCCACGGGCGTTCGTCGCGATTGGCGTTTGCGGCCTTGAGGTCCTGATCAAGCCACTCGAACTGCGCTTTCATGAGGCCTTCATCGAAGTATTGCGGCCAGAAGAACACCTCGGTGTTATAGGAGACGATATGCGCGGGGCCGATGTCGAAACTGCGGCAAAGAAAATATGCTTCAGAAGCCCAGATGTGACAAGTGTCCCCGCGGCTCGTTTATAACGGCGCAGCAACGAGAGCGTCCGGAAAGACATGCCCGCGCTAAGGTACGGATGTCTTGTATATTACTTTGGTAGTCAAGTAAGTCATGACGTGGCTACGCAGTTCCGACTGGTACGGATACGGCCTGCATACCTGTAGTACATGCTCTCGTACTTATCCGCCATAGGCATGCTAAAGCGCTGTCGGAAGTTCGAGAAGTTGTAGTGCGCCTCGTGGTTGCCTGAAGAGAAGAGGCGAAGTGGGACGGCCACGTGTACCCACAACTCAGCTCTAACTTTTCCACGAAGTGGAAAGGTTACCATCTTCAAGAAAAAAGCCCTTCAGCACCTGATGGGCGAACGGGTTGAGGCGTTCAAACAACCGCCGTAGCATACCACACATTGCTCGGACTGAGCGGCCAGCTTCTCAGCAGGTGAAGATGTACATATACCTGGGGAGACCATGTATGGCAGGTTGGCCGCGATGGGTTCGATATCGCGCAGCCAGTTGTCACCAGTGACACCTAGGGCAGAGGCGAGGTCGTACGCGAGGTCACCACAGTGCAGCAAACCGTCGTAAAAATTATTAGCGATGTCCTCCTCCACATCGGGTATGGTGAGCCCGTGACGGTCCCCCATGTCGCAATACGAAATCAGGCGGAGGGCGTCGTCCGCGATGGCTTCCTGCGTCCGCATCGCCGTGAAGAAGAACGCGCCGGAGAAACCAGCGCCAGGGGAAGGATCTCCGACGCGGTACGTGTAATAAGCGCCCTGTTTTAAACCTTCGAGAATAACTTTGTGCACCGTGGTGTTTCTGTTTTGGTTGGTGTTATTGTACTGTACACCTGAGGTCAGCTCGGGGAAGCGTGGCGCGTGCTCAGATAACACACGTCTTGGACTCCCTGCAGAGACTGTCGGAGACACCAAGCCGTATTCCACGACGGAGAGGTTGGTGGGAACCTCTGTCTGCCACATGATGACCATCTGGGTTGGCGAATCGCCGAAGTTGATGTGGGTGCCAAAAGGAATCCGAGCAGATACAGGCTCATCTGGTCTTATTTCTTGCCCGTTGGAGGCGACTAACAGGGCGCCCACGCACGCCCAAAAAATTGCAGGCTGCATGAGTGAAGTGTAATGTTGTTACGGAGTTGCTTGCGCAGCCGTAGCCGAAATCCTGCTAGAGGGTGACGGAAGTGAAAGTGCTTGAGCTGTGAGAAAAAAGAGTTTACTCCGCTTCGTTTGAGCGTTGGCTTGGGAATGATTCGAGCTTACCGAGCATTCCGACGGTCGTGGGAATATTCGGGGAATATGCCGATTTTTGATCAAGAGCGTAATTTTCTTGATTAATATGCTGCGCCCATCTCAAAGCCGAATCTCTGCGTAAGTTATGCAGGTCGAAAAAACCCGGATGTTGTTTGGCCTTTCACTTGTGAGACGTGTACCTTACCATAAAGTTTCTGATACCTCTTAATATAAACGCGACGTGTTTCCCAGGGGGGGGCATGTACGACTGTGATGTCGATTTATGGACCCAATTGTAATGCGGGGGATGGAGGGGGGTAACGGCATCCATGGAACTCTCGTGTTGTCATCGAATGGCGGTTTCTCACGGGGAAGCCGATTTCCCCCCCACTGTATGGGGGCCTGCTTCTCCTTGCTTCACCCCTCACTGTGTGTGGCATGTGTCACCCGTGGCCGTGTCTCCGTCACGTTAGCCTTCTCTAGTTAGACAGTCCGTATGTCTGCCTTCTCAGTTTTATGCTATTCCGTTTCCGAGCACCCGGCACTGTGTGATTCTGTGACTTTACCGCGTATATATATCCATTATATATATACCCTCATATCACCCTTTCTGCCAGGTTATCGACCCACTTCACGCTAAGTGGTGTTTCGGTAGGCATCGGCTCGCTTTGGCTATTCGCCAATTCTAAAATTCCCTCTCACTCTAAAGTTCCTTCCGGTTTGAGCGCATTGAACGCAACCGATTTCCTTATTTCACATCGTGGGCTGCCTACCGTCAACGAGATTGGTTCTCCACGATTTCCTTCGGCCAAACTTCCTTCTTTCCCTCTTGTTCCTTCACCCTGGCCGGCTAATTCCTTCGGACTTACTTCGGTTTGAGTGCAACTACCTCATCCCGACTTTCTTGTCCAGCTTCGTGTGTTTCCTACCGTCTGTGATTGGTTTTACACGATCTCCCTCGGCCAAAATTCCCTCTTTCCTTCTTATTCCTTCACCTTGGCCGGCTACTTCCTTCGACGTCCTTCAACGCTCTGGCCAGCAGCGCCTCTGCTGCCGGGAAACTGACTTGCCTTACGGCATTTTTGACGTGACCACCGTGTTCCTCGTCAAAAACTGGCCCAATTTGACTTCTCCATCGCTTGATTTGGTTAATTTTTCGAGGAGTTACGTTTACGCCTCGAAACCCTATCGACGCGCCTTCCAGATTTTGCAGCCGCGGGGATCATGACCTCGGTGCACCAGCGTACGCGTATGGCCGCAATTCGGTCTGCCCTGGACTCGCTTCGACGAGAACATCTCCCCTTTGACTGTGGTCTGAATAATAATAATAATAAAACATTTACGCTAGCAAAGGGGACAAAGTCCTGATAGTGCGGTATCCCTGCAAAGCAGGCTAGTGAGAACACCAGGGGCTACTCCCTCTGCTATAGCGCGCCCACAAAGGGGCTCAGCCCACTTTTCAGCAGGGTGACATCTAGAGAAAAAGCTAAGTGCTAGGCAAAAAAAACTCTAGAGGATGGAGAAGCAGCCATGGCCGGGTGAGTGGAGGGGTGGCTGAATCTGAGCGGTGGGGAGGGAAGTCGAAGAATTAAGGGGGTATTTGGAGACGTTGAGGAAGGGGGGTCGAGGTGGGCGGGGGAGAGGGGGTGGAGGGGGAGGGGAGGGGGGGACGGCCCACTCCTTGGGGGCACGGAACCATCTTATATTGCAAGACTTTTGAAAATTATTGCAGGAGGGTTTGAAGAAAGTCGTTTGACTGTTGCACAGCTTCTGTTTCTGTCATGGTTTCACTGCTCGGGATGTCAACTGTATGCGGGTCAGTGTTTAAGGTGGTGGTGGTGTTTAATAGAAACACGTCTCGCCTATTTTTGGTGTGTTGCCTACAAATTCTTGAAAGTTTTTTAAGGAGAGGTTTAATCTTGCCACGAGGAACACCTATCGTGTTGAGGACATGTCGCAAACGCGTGCATATGATGGTACGAACATTCTCGGAATCGAGCAAGCTTAACACTCGCGGCTGGTCATAAGTTCGTCATTAACATTCACTGGTGCCGGTAACTGTTCGAGCAATTCTCAACACAGCACAAGACCGTAGAGCTACAAAATTTTTAAAATTCTGATATTCTGATATCGAACGCTGAGCTCTTACATGCAAGCCCAGATTTCCAACATGAAAAAGTATAAAAACAGCAGTAAAATATATCCGTCAAAATTGATATTATAACCACAAAATACGAATTATTGTGTACAAAAGCTGTGAGCAGAACTGTCTTAGCACTCTAGCACTGGCACGCGAACAGCCACCTAGTACTTGCGAAGCAAAACAATAATGAGTCCACTAGCCTGACCTCCGGTCAGAGCCTACTTATATCTCAATGCTCTGTCACATTTCCCAAAACTGTAACGGGTTCTAGCCCTTAAATCTTCATCTGGCCAATGGAAAGTCATTATTCCATGCCAGCTCTAACAATGTTACCGTTTACCACATTCTGATTGACACGTCAGCGGCAAAGGAGTCACTGCCATCTTCATCTTATCATTCCCTGGTCATTCGATAGTGACCATATCTTTTCTGGCAAGTCTGCATCTCTCAGATGGTCATCTTCGCAAAGCCTGTCATGCTGTCACCACTATCGTGCGTATCACCAGCTGAACAAACCCGGCGCGGTACCATGAGAAGCCGGCGTTTGTTACAGCTGTCGCAAACGCGTGCATATGATGGTACGAACATTCTCGGAATCGAGCAAGCTTAACACTCGCGGCTGGTCATAAGTTCGTCATTAACATTCACTGGTGCCGGTAACTGTTCGAGCAATTCTCAACTCAGCACAAGACCGTAGAGCTACAAATTTTTTAAAATTCTGATATTCTGATATCGAACGCTGAGCTCTTACATGCAAGCCCAGATTTCCAACATCCCCCATCTGTAGCTGCTGCGTGCAGTAGCACAGACTCAAATATGGGCTTGTTCAGCATACTGGGTCGTATCACCATCTGCCATGAACTTGCCCAAACTGAAAGTGAACATACCAATGCCTTCACCTTCTCCACCCTGTAACATCCTGGCTCTGACCAGCGGATTCTTGAACACCAAGACCCACATACACCTACGGCCAATAGGTCCATGTTCCAGATGCCCAATCACATGCAAGCGTCCCGTCTGACTCAATCGTCTGAAGTACGCAGCCCTGCTCTCGGTCATGTCTGTCAAGTAGTAAGATGGAACGTGGACACATGCCACCACACGACTGGCCATTACTGCCAATGGAAACGCGATATCCAGCGCTGCAAACCAAGGTGAAGTCACCACTGCGTCACATACACCATACTTCTCCTTCCATATGCGATAGTTACCTGGCTGAAGTGCGTCATGCGCCTCAGACCAACCCAACTGAGAGTTCCAGTCATTATTCATAAATCTCAACTGCGGCCATTGCTCCACCATCACCTCACTGATGACCCCAGTACCTGCCCATGGGTCCCACACGCCATCGACGGACTTCCAGTCCACCTCTGTCGCCAAACGCCTCACCTCGGAGGGCACTGTGATGACCAGTTCAAGCCCCCACTGCAGTGCGCTAGCTTCTCTCACCTGAGCCTTGGTCATGTGTCTCAATTCTCCTCGTCTTTCAACTTCTTCTTCAGCCAACGCAGGCACAAGAGGTGCATCCCTCAGCTGCCTTGACATGGCCTTCTGTTCCCGATATTTCTTGCTCAGCACCGTGCGATGCCCCTCATTCCAGTGCCCTGGCATGAAGATCTGCACGGCCTCAGAGAGCTTGTCCTGTCTTCCCCAATCAATCTGATCTGGCATGCCCAAGAACATGTCCTTCTCTTTCAACAACATCTCCCTTGATGAGATAGCGTGCCATGGCTGAAATTTATCTCCCTTCACCACACGACGGGGACCCACGTCTGCTGGCAGCAGGCGCATCTCCGCAGACAGCTTCTCGTTCAATTGCTGCTCCTTCATGCCCAGTCTGTCCTCTAGGACACCAGAGCTCTCGTCTTTCTGGGTCTGCACCTCAGCGTTGGCGGCTTGCATCCCCGTGCCTGAGCACCTGGGACATAGCCACTCGCCTTCTGGTACTCCATCCAGTGCTGGGGTCAGACACCACAAGTGGTACCCCCTGTTGCATGCGTCGCACAACAACATCTCTGCTTCCCCATCAGTCTTCCTGCACGCTTCACATGCTAGGTGCTTGCTGGGAACGGCTGTACTGCAGTCATACTGGTCCTTCACCTGTAGGTGACATGGCGCGATGCTCTGCACGGTGCTCTTCTCTCTTAACTTGGCGGCGTCCTCAAGCATCACCACACCATCTCGCTGTATCTTGACCAGCTTCAGAATGGCGGATTTGGTCGCGACTTCCATGCCGCTGCGAGGCTTCTGCCTGATGTAGACGAAATCGCCCACCTTAATGTCTATTGGGCGCACCTTACGGTGGGTTAACCCACCGTAAGAGGTTTTCGGAAACCGCATGCTGGTGCTAGCATATTGTGACAACTTGGCAAACCCATGCTTTTTTACACACCTTAGGGGTTATATTAATGCATAGACTTGCAAAAAATACGAGACATATCGTATAGGTGTGTCTTATATACGCCCTAGTACCAAGGGGTCAAGCAGAAAAATGTCCCAAATCCTTACGGTGGGTTAACCCATTTTTTCATCTATGGGTAGATTTTAAGAACGCAGATTTTCCCCGGGGGTCCAGCGAAGGGTCCAGCGAATTGTGCGCACCACTCGCTCGGTCAGCCCATTACCTTCTGGTGAGTCTGGCGAGGTGACTCGTCGGTCGATCAGGCAGTCTCTGCACAGCTGCTTGAACTCGCCCTCGAACTCCTTACCTCCATCCACCAAGCACTCTGCTGGCGCACCAAACACAGCCAGGACATGACTGCGAAATGCCGCTGCGATGGTGCTCGCCTCCTTGTCGGGAATGGGCACGCAGACTATGATCCTGGTGTAGTGCTCGGTCATGATGAGCACTCGGTTGTTGCCAGACTTGGTCTCTCTCCTCGAAGGCCATGCCAAATCCAGCGACCAGCGATACATGAACGACACGATCTCGAGGGGGGATAAACATGCCTCCTCTCTCGCATAACCCCTAAAGGGCGGATGGAATTGTTTTGGTTCTTACGCATGCACATATTTTGCAATAACTTGAGCATTCGACATCCAAAGGAACTTTTGAAAACAGTTCTGGAAATGCGATATCAAGGTGGATCGCATTAACGCGTGTAAAGTATTAGGTATTGGAGTTTCGCGAAGTAACTCTTAATATCACCAGTCCCAAATCTTAAACTTGAATATACCAAAACAACCCTAATACTGAGCCCAACTCAACATTCACGCGTCGTATCTAATGCACAACATTCCATTAGGGTTGTGTAACATCGTTAGGGTGATTGTAACGGCACTTAATCATTTAAAATAGAAGGGATATATTTATGATATCCTAAAAACAAGCTTTAATCAACCTTTCTTAAGCGTGAACCTTCGATTTGACATTGTCGGGGCAAATTGTTGCATGCGGCTCGTCGAGACATTTTCAGAACTGTGTTCAAAAGTAAATTCGGGATTCTTATGACGTCACAATGTGAATTTGAGTGATCCGTCCGTATACGGTACAAACCGCCCTTTAGGGGATAATGAGTTTTCACACGCTGACAGGTCTCACACTGAGTGACCACAGCCTCCACGTCCTTCTTCAAATCGGCCCACCAATGGCGCTGCCACAAAAGATGCTGCGTACGCCTTATGCCCCTAATGTCCAGTTCTGGAGTGGTATTCCTTAACCAACGCGAGACGGTCAGCAGGCTTAGGTATTCTCACCTCCTTGCCCGACAGCGTGACCATGTAGATCTCGTCCGTAGCCTCATCCCATCGATGTCGTGCTGCTCGTCTCCTCACACGACGAACTTCCTCTTCTGGCACCCTCACTCTGCCATTGGACTTCAACCATCTGAGGCACCATGCATCATCGTGTACATCTCGGTGCTTGTCACGGTCTACCTGCTGCTCGGCCACGCTGGCCATCAGGTCCTCGAATCTGGTGGTGCACGCCAACCTGGGGAGTCTCATCTCTGAATCTTTGGCAGGCGGACTCCAAGCAGGCACATTCACGCGCGCTGCTGGGGTTGCGCCCTCCTTCATGAAGTGGTTCTCATGCCTCTGACGATACTGTGTTATAGTGTAGAGCTGCCACTCCTTCTTCTTCTTCTTCTTCTTGGTTCCAGCCTTCTGTCGCTGAGCCCCAATTCCTTCTGCACCTTTCTGCCCTTGCGAGCACATTACCTGCAGCTTCTCCTCCCAGTCACGGTGAGACATAGTCTTCGCCACCTGCTGAGTATATGCATTCGAATTCTCAACCCATTCCGCCAGCAAAGCTTGCCTCTGCTGAAGGTCCGACCTCTCGTGGTCTGCCCAGTTGTTGTCTACAGCGATGGGCTGTCCTGGGGAATTCTCTGCCTCTGGGGATTCCTCGCTATGAGGGAGCCCCTTCCTGCTCGCTTCTGCGACCGCCATCAGCAATTCCATTGCCCTGCGATCCATGGCCAGGCCCAGAATGCTTGCCAATTCTACGTCGTTCAGGCCATCGGCCATGCGTAGCTCACTTGCGCTGTAGCCCATGGCTCGCGCCTTCTCGTCGAGGTTCACTTCTCGAGATTCTTCCTCGGCGTCTTCATCGTCCTGGTTGCGCACCACGGTGCCCATCCTCGCTCTTCTGAACGCTCTTGACCCTTGCGTCGCCATGATGGTGGGAAGTGCCCTCAATGGTTCTCCCACCACGTTCACCACGTAGTGAGGCGAGCGGTTTGTCCTTATCACTGGCCTGGGATGCCAGCCCTTGCATAGGATTGACGATACGATTCGTCCTTCTGGTCGCACCACCTTGCTCATAACGGAGCGAAACTGGTGGCTCTGGAACAAGTTGCTCCAATACGCTCGCAATCGGTGTGCGTAAGCGCCTGCTTGTGCTGCATCAAAGGACACTGGTCGGCCAATGACGCTGGCAATGTACGGGAACACCTCGTCCCTGATCTTGGTTCCGGGTCTGTGTGACAACGGAGAAACGTTCTCCAGGATATAGCCTGGAGGCCTCTGCTGCTGCAGCTGCTGGAGTGTGGACAGAAGCCTAACCACTTCATAAAACAATTTGCTGTGCCTGCCATCCAGGCCTGTGAGTGTTCCAGCAGGAGAGAGATCCTGGCATGGGAACCCACATACCATGACCCACTGGCGTCCTTGAAGAGCTCCCGCTCGTATGAAGTCGGCACTGGTGGTGTCGTGCAGATCTTGGGGTAGCGCCCCAAACTCTATTGCACGGGGCGAAATGAGGTCAGGATATCGTCTTAGCAACGCCGTGCACCTGGCCCTGGCAACTGTTCGACTGCTCGGGGATATGTCCTGATACAGGTAGCGATCCACCTTCATCCCACTGCGGAGCAACATCTCTAGGCCAGCACAGAGGCCTCCACATGGCTCGTAGCACACCACACCTTCCTCCCGAGCTTGCGAGAAGAACTGCCTGTCCAGCACCCTGGTGTCCACCTTCTCAGGCTTTAAGATGCGCTCGCCTTCAAAGTACTCATTGCTGTACACAGCGGGGCTTCCCTCGCCGTGCGTGCCTCGCGTAGGCCTCACCAGGCTCAGCGCCTTCCAAGCTGCTCTGGCTAGCCTTCCAGCGTCGGTCACCAGCTCGGGTAAGTCAGTGTCAAACATGTCCCCATGATTGCATTCCAATTCCTCGCGGTAGTGCAAGTCGAATAAACGATGCACTGGTCCCGTGCCCAGCTGCTCCATGGCAGCCATCCTGCAGTAGTTGGCAACCTGCACCTCTGGCGTGGCCTCTTCCCCTGGGGAAGCATTCCCAGCCAACATAAAGCACAAGTGGTCACAGAAGTCCTTCGTGTGAACTTCCCCCACGCCTGCGTGAAACGCAGTCACCTTCTCCCTCTCATGCCTCGCTCCAGTCTCATCTGTCGTGGACGGCAGTGGGTAGCGAGACGGCACGTCGGCGTTGCTGTTCTTGGCGCCTGGACGATACTTCACAGTGAAGTCGAACTCCTGCAAACTGATTGCCCAGCGTAGGTGTTGCCCTTGGAGATCGGCCTTCTCCATCAGGGTGGTGAGCGGTGAGTGGTCGGTCACCAACGTGAAGTGAACCCCATGCAAGTACTGCCTCAGTGTGCGCACTGCCCATACCACTGCGAGCATCTCCCCCTTGAAGCTGGCGTACTGTCTCTCTGTTTTACTCAGGGATCGGCTGATTGCCATACAGATGTACTCCTTCCCATCATCGTCCTTCTGGCCCAGCACTGCGCCAATGCCGTAGGTGCTCCAATCGGTGTACAATATAAGGGGTCTGTCATAATCAATAGGCCTCAGGCACCTCCCAGAACAGAGAGCATCCTTAAGTTCTTGAAGTGCTTGATCTTGCTCCTTCCCCCAGGCTCCCTTGATGTCGGTGACCTCCTTCTTGAGCAGGTCATTGAGTGGGCGGGCCATCTCAGAGTAGTTTGGCCCCCCTGGCTCACCCACCAAGCCCTTGTAGTAGTTCATCATGCCCAAGATCGAGCGGAGCCCAGTCTTGTCCTGGGGGCTTGGAAGCTCCTGGATGGCCTTACATTTAGCTTCTTGCGCGCCAATGGAGTTGTGACCAATGCGGTAGCCCAGAAAGTCCACCGTGGCTGCACCAAAGGTGCTCTTGCCTGCATGCAATCGGATGCCCGCGTCCCCCAAGGTGCGCGATACGTCCTCAACGTCCTTCAGATGCTGCTCAGGCGTGGAATCCGTGTAGACCACTACGTCGTCGACGTATGCCACCGTACAATGCTGCAAGTGACGTAACTCGTAGTCCATGATTCTCACGAACGCAGAAGTAGCTCCAGCTGCACCAAAAGGCATCGAGGTGTACTGGTACAGCTGATTCTTCCACCAAAACGCCGTCTTGCTCCTGTCCTCTTCCGTGGCCATGGGAATCTGGTGGAAGGCTTTGGTGGCATCCAGCGTGGTCTTGAACTTGGCCTTCGCCACCTTCTGATAGAGCTCCTCTGGTCGATGTGGCAGCGTATTGTCTTTGAGGGAGTGCCGGTTGACACCCCTGAGATCCACGCAGAATCTCGTCTGGGTCCACAGGCCAGTCTCATGATCCTTCTTGCCAGCCACGACGACGTTACTCGCATGCCTGCAATGCTTGGCTGCAGGCTCTATGAAGCCATACTCCAAAAGTTCCTTGCAATGAATATCGATGATTTCCTGCTCGCCCGGACTGTACTTCCTGGGTCTCTGGTAGGCGGCCTTGGATTCGTCTACAAAAGGAATGGAGACCGTGTTGTGCTCCGCCTTGCCCTTGTAGCCTGTCAGATCGTGAGGACTGTTGGCAAAGGTGGTCTTGCACCTGCGAAGAACATTCCGCATTTCCTCCCAGTGCTCCTCCTTGAAGTCAGGATGTCCTCCAAACGTGGCATTGAGCTCGGTGTCGAGCCACGCTGCCTCGTCCTTGGTCACTGTCGTGTCACCTAGAGGTTGAAGCTCGTCCAGCACGGTGTACGGCAAGACCTCATCCTGCTCCGCGACGTTGGCTTCCCAGCCCGGCTCCCATTGCCTTGAGGATTGTTGAGCCTCCCAAGAAGTGCAGGGGGACGAACCCCAGGCACTGCGCGTGGGTGACATGACATCATACGTAGGCACACTCTCGGTCAGCTTGCCAGCGACCCACAAGATTCCGCACAAAAGCAGAAAAAATCGCAAAATTCGGTTGAAATGCACTGCGGCTGCCGGCGAGTTCGAAGCGAAGAAGCACGCCATTACTCTCCACCCCCCGTGCGCCAAGCGAGTACTCCCACCAGCGGCGGTGGAGACCACGACTGCAAGGACAAGCGCCATGTAGGCGGCTTGCGCGATGCGGTGAAGGCGGAGATTGCGTCGAAGCTGCGTCCAGCGCGCCGCGAAGCGAGGCTTGTCCAACCTGGCCGGCAGAGCGGGCAGGCGCACGCGTCCCAACAAGAAGACTTGGGACCAACGCAGGGACGGAATAGCCCATCCACGGCCACGTCGAATGTGACCTGCGTCCAGCGGGTCCTGCACGATACAGGAGGCGTGGCACGCCACGTCCTCAGCGTAAATGCTGGCACAAACCCAAAGCCAGGCGAGGACCACGAGGAGGAGGGCGGCCGCACACTGCGACCAGCATGCCAAGGAAACGACCACCCCCCGAAGGGGCACCACCATCCAACCTTCTGCACGAACACGGTGCACGCCAGCATAGATGCCCGTGGCGCGCACGATAAGCAGCCCAACGTACCAAACGCAGGCGAGAGCCATAAGGTCCATAAGACCCAAATGTCGTAAGACGCACGACGGGGATAACGTCGAGCAGACGACCACCATACGGGCAGCTGGCGCAAAAACGAGGCCATGCAGCGCCTCCACCAAACTTGAAAAGGGCACCATGACAAGTGCCACGCCATTGCCTCCCACATCGCCCACACGGCGGCCATGGGAATGGGACCGCGTCCCAGCCACCACCAAACCACTGCACTGCCCGCAAACGAGATACACGCCCGCAGGACACCTGGCCTCAAGTGGACTGCCTGTGCAGGCAGCCCACGGCCACAGCGTTGGTTGTGCATCAGGGCCGCCCGCCCGCTGTGCCCGGGGAGCCCTGATGAAAATGCGCGTGCTGTCTCTGCGCCTCACGTTGTTCGCCTGTATGGCGCTCGAACGCCTCCGTCACCTCGCTGCATATTGAAACAGCCGGAGAAGGAGGGCGTCGTGAGTCATGATCGGCCGGCATCCTGGACGCCCGCGACGCATGGACGACATGGGTAGCAGTCCCATGGCGATCGACAGAAGGGGCAGATGAACGCGCAGCACCGCCCGCACCTGGCTGGCGCTCAGACGTCCGGCCAGAAGGCCGGCCCTGATGACGCGCAGGGGGGGCGCGAACCTCGTGCACATTCCTTCGCCAGGCCGTATCCACGTGTTCGGACCTCTCGGCCACGCGAGCCTGATGGGCGGGCGGCGGCGGTGGCGGCGGGAGACGCAGCGCCTCCAAGGCCCCCAGGGCTGGCAGCAACCATGGCGCGGCCACCTCCCTGGTCCCCCACTGTGTTGGGCACCTTTGTCTACCTACATAAGAAAGGGGACACCTCTGTGTTTTCCAATTACAGGCCCATAGGGCTTCTCCGCACAATTCTCAAGCTTTATACGGCAATGGTCACGGAAGTTCTATCCACGTTCTGCGAGGTAAACAGTATCCACAGCCAAGAGCAGATGGGTTCTAGGAAACACAGAAGCACGATCAACCAGCTCCTTCGACTGCAGCATGTTATCGAGGACAGCAAACTGTCCCACAGCCAACTGCATGTTCTCTACGTGGACTTCGAGAACGCCTACGGGTCGGTGGAGCATGACAGACTCCAGCACACCATGAAGTACCTGGGGATCCCGGAGGACGCGGTCAGAGTGGTAGCAGACCTCTACGGGGGGGAGGCACACAAGTCACCTTTTAGGATGGCCTCAAAGATAGAGCACCACAGCTCGGAGCCCCTCATGGTCAAAAGGGGACTAGTGCAGGGAGACTCGCTGAGCCCCCTACTCTTTATTCTCTATTTGGAACCCCTACTACGCTGGCTCAAGGCGGGCAACAAGGGGTATCTGCACCGCCTCACGGATTCGGACAAACCAATTCGCACTTCCTCGGCGGCATATGTGGACGATCTCGCCCTGATCGCGGAGTCGGCAACGCAACTGGCAGTGCAAGTCAGGAAGCTGGAGCTCTACTCCAACTGGAGTGGACTTCGGATCAACAAGACCAAATGCGGAATTACGGGCACGGACGAAAAAGGGTCTCCGATCCCTGAGGAGACATACGAGGATGTCACCATGCGCACCCCCAGGGTAGGCAAGCATGGATTCCCGTACCTCCACCCGGATGACCCATACAAGTACCTTGGGATACAAGTAGCCCTCTCGGGGGACTGGACGGTCCAAAAGCAAGCCTCCTTTCTGCAGGCAAGGGAAAGGATACAGGCGCTCCTCCACTCCCCTCTGACGAGCGGACAGCAGGAGGAGGTCCTCCGCTCGGCAATTATGGGACAGCTTAGATATGCCCTCCCCTTAGGGATTTTTTCTACCAAGGAAATCGAGGACCTAGACGCGATTATCGGCGGGGCATACAAGCTCCTTAATGGACTGCCAAGAGGCACCGCTAATTGCTACACGGCACTCCCGAAAACCTCCTACGGGCTTGGGCACACACCACTGCTGGCCACGTACGCACAAAGTGTGGCGAGCGCCCTGCAGATGGCCACCGCCACCAGGGAAGACCTTCGAGAAAGGCCGAGAGAGGTGTTCAGGGAAAGTGAGGCCTTTCATGTCAAGCAGACCTCTCAACTCAGTGCCACCACGAGGGGGCTGGTCAGGTATCATTACAACCGCAGACAGGGACAGGTGGACGGTACGGTCAGAACTGGGGAACTCGACAGGTGCTGCACAGCCCGGCAACTTGCGGTGCTGCGTGGGCACCAAGTCTCGCTCACAGGATCTGGACCGCTACTGGCGGACCTGATCAACACCCAGCACGGGGTTATCTCCAAACTTGCGAACGCGGTTCGGAAGCCCTTCCCGAGTGCGCTCGAAGGCAGACACAGAACGGTCGTTGACCAGGACACGGGTGAGGAGAGCGTGAAGATCTACTCAGTCTATGACCAGGAGGAAATTCCGCTTAGTCTGACCACGCTGCTGCCTCTGCTCCCTTTCGTGGAGGAGGGGTTTTATGTGGCGAAGGGGGGCACCCGTGCGTGCACCCTCAGAGAAGCAAAAACAAAAGTCCCCGCCAGATTTCAAGGGCGCATGCGAACCTTCATGCTCATGCTGTACAGTAAAGGCCCACCTATAAGAAAACAGGGCCGTTGGGGGTAGCGGCTGGCTTTCTTAAATTTGCGCCCCTGATTTGATTGCCAGCGGTGCTTTCTATCATACCTAAGAGTTGCTTAACAGTGGCGGAATATCTACTCCAAAAGTCCAGCGGCTGCTTTCTGAGTGTTTTCTTAAGTTTTGGCGGAAAATCCAGCGGCTGTTTTCTTATAGGTGGAGTTTCTTATAGGTGGGCCTTTACTGTACCCATATATATGCGAAGCGCTCGCTGACAAGCCCAACGACGCGCGATTCTGGGACAACCCGAAGAACCTCACCCTCAAACCCCAGTTTATGCCGTCCAAAGAGGCACACAACGCTCTAGGGTTCCAAAGGTTGGCAGAACCCCAGGCGACCGAAAGGGAAGAACCAACCACTTGGGAAGAGGGCTTCCACCCCACTCAATCCAAATGGGGCCCGCGATCGCTGTGGCACGCAGGAAGAAGAGGACCCCCCACGACCTCCATGCAAGCCAAAAACGCCTTAAAACAAATGGCGACAGGTTATTGCACCAAGGATGAAGAAGACCACGAAGACGCCTTTAAATGCCACGATATTGGAGTCAGACCCACCCTGCTTGAGGACCCGGGGGGTAGAGTCATGATAATGGACTCCGTAGGCGTGAGACCCAAGGCGGAAAAATTCCTCGCAGACCTGCGACACGCAGCCAGAGCTGGAGCAAGACTCACCGAGAAGGAGGCGATGGACAGCAGGAGGGCGATGAGGAGAAACCGCTCTGAGGGGTCCCATGCGGACAGCCTCCTGAAAGGGGGAGGAAGAAGAGGAAACGAGCCCCGGGGGGAGGGCACCCCCAGGCACAGGACGGAAGGGGTCTTCTCGGACACCAGAGGCAGGGAGGCGTGGCTTAGCTCCATACAAGTGGAAACCCACAGCCTCTGCACAACGGGCTTGGACACAGTGTCGATGCACCAGACGAAACTCGCGGATGCCCTCAACGGAACCGAGTTCGAGCAGTCGGAACAATACGAGGCGCAGATGCGCAACACGATGGAAACGGTCCGGGACGAGGGATTTTCCTTTGTCCCGACTTGCGACGGCAGCCACTGGAATGTGCTCCTATTCGGAAAAAATGAGGACACCAGTGTTTCAATCTACCTCTACGACCCAATGGGGGGGGAAGACACGCGCCTATTGACGGCGCTGAGACAGTGGGCAGGACCGCCGGGATGGCCGCCGGTCAACGTAACGGTCTCCAACATGGGGGTCGCACACCAACGGGACGGATACCAATGCGGCGTCTGGGTGTGCTACATGATTGACAAGTGGCAGGAATGGAATAGGTCCACCACAGGAGAGAAGTGGGAGTCCTGGATCGGGCTGCATGGGCCCCCGGTGGGCGGAGAAGCTACGACCTCCAAGGGATACAGGAAAGCCATGAGAGGCCCAATCATGGCGCGCATAGGAGAATTGGAACAACGGGAGCGCCACCACGTGTTCCACGGGGAGGGAGAGACTCATGACCCAATCTCCTTCGAGGAAGTGGATGACGAAATCCAGGAAGAGGCCGGCGCGGGGCCAATGCAAGTCGGGAGGAGCCCGACCAGGCAGACCCAGGCAAACATGGTGCCAGAAACCCCCAGGCACGCCCGGGAGCTCCCGAAGGTCGGTGAGAAAAGGACCGGGCAGATCATACAAAGCCCCCAGGCCACAGTGGAGAGCGAGGAGATCAGACCCAGGCCGAATCCGCCTGCGCAGACGCCCCAGAGGGAAACAAGCCCCCACCGGGTCACAAAGGATAGCCTGGAAGACGGCAGAGGCACGAAATGGAAGGGGACCGCGGCGCAGATCATGATGCTGAGGACATGGGTCCTCGCTCAATTGTCCAAAGGAGATGTCAGGACTGGGGAGTTGTTCCAGCATGCGGCCAAAATCGGATTCCCGAGAGACGCGGTTAGGCTGATGACCACGCACCTCGTAAGCAGTGAACAGGTCGCATGGGCAACGCACCCCCCTGTTAATGACTGCCGGAACAGGAACATGTGGTGGAGGATCGACACCATGGAGCTCTCGGTAGGCGCTGGCCCGACGGTTGCCAATGATCCGGAAGTGCTCGAAGAAACGGAGGAGGAACCCCAGGCCGTTGAGGCGTCCGAGAACACCACGATCCTAGCGGTTAGGACGCACTGGGGAAGCAGGGAATACCTGCTTGGGCCAGTTCGCCCACAAGGGGAGGCATGGGTCGAAGAGGACACACTGCTGACAGGAGGAATTGCGGGAATGGACCCGAGCCGGGCCGAACGAGAGACCGACACGTTCCACAACAAGCAGCGGGAAGCACAGCAGGCTCGGAGACCCACAGAAAGAGAACCGCTGTCAGGAGCTCCCACGAGGCATGCCCACTACTGGCCGGGGGTCACCGAGCTCAACATAGACACTGAACCCTTTAACCCAGACTGGGACGCAGCACACTCGGGCAAGTGCACGCTCACGACAGAGACAGGCAGGCACCACGTGTTCGCGCACGACGAGCGGGGCAAGATGGTAGGCGCCCTCAAAGAAGAGGTACTCGATAGGCTCTACGACAGATATGTGGCCGCGGCGGGCACGGACAGCGCAGATCAGACCCATACAAGGGCGGGGGAAGAGCGACGGCGGTCCTTCGAGGAGCGGGAGCCACAGCTGGGCACAGTCCACGGATTCGCCACAGAAGTAGTCCTCCTGCTCAAAAGATATTCCTGCGAGGAGGAGGAGGAAGTCAAGAAAACTGCACTGCAAAATCACTGGACGCTCCCTCCAGAAATTATGCAAGCGCTCCAGGGGGCCTTCGGGATCCAGGCGGAGATATTCGCGTCGCCGCTCAACGTACACAGCCACACGGCGACATACTGCTCCAAGTTCGACAGGGACAAGATTTTCGGATCCAAAGGGTCTGCATGGGACACCCAATGGGGAGAGCTGGGCGCCTTCGAGTTCAATCCGGAGTACACAGCGGCAGACCTGGACAAAGCGCTTCAGGAGGCCCTGATGTCCACCATGGCGAAAACCCCGGTACTGGGGGTAGGAATTTACCCGGCCTGGACGAGAACGCCAGCCAAGGCATACTGCAGGAGGTATGGAGATACTAGGATACATGAATTTGGGGTGATCCCAAGAAAAAGCTTTACGTTCCTTCCCCCAGACCACTGGGGAGGCACCACAGTATCAGGCGTCACGAAGAAGGACTACAGCAACTGGGGGGTTAGGATCCTAGTTGTTGCCAACGCAGAGGGATGGCAAAAATTCTGCCCGGACCCAGAAGGGGCAGCGGAACTAGTCGGGAAGGCCCTGCAGCGCAGCACGTACTGCACGGTCCGTAAGTACCACACGATTCGGAACCTCAGGCCGGCCAACCCGAGGGTCCACACCTCGGATGCAGTGTCAGACATGGCGGCGGTTAAAAATGCGATGGAGAACGCTAGTCAATACGACATGATCTTCGACCCTCACCCGATGAGAAAATGGGAAATACCGAGCATGTCGCGCAGACAGGGATGGGGGAACGAAGGGGGTGAGGTCCCCAAGGAAGACCGCACCCCGGAGGCGGCGAGGGCCATGAGACAAACATGGCGCGACAGAGGACTCACCGAGGTCACGATCGCGGAGTACCATGCGGCGAACACGGCATGGCCTTTGGACAAGATCAAAGAGGACTCGAGGGCCAGATGGCTAAAGGCAATGGAGCGCACTCCCATGCTCTTCAGCAGACAAGACAGGGACAGGGGACACACGGAAGTAAGGGAGAGGTTCCCCACGTGTCCCATTAAGCACAAAACCGGACATTCCAGAACCCTAGAGAAAATCAACAAAGCCTGGGATGCAACCTCGTTCCTCTATACGGATGGATCGCGACTGGACCCAGAGGAAGAAGGGGGGTTACATAGAGTGGGAGCGGCCTACTGGGACCCCAGAGGGGATGAAAACCCCAGAACTTGGAGGGGCACGTGGTCGACGGGTGGACACCTCACCATCAACAGGGCGGAACTCCTGGCGATCCACGCGGCACTCGGGGCCAGAGAATGCACAACACCGGGCGAGATAGCAATCTGCACGGACAGCCTCTGCAGTATGTACCAAATACTCAACATGTTATCCAGACCCCACACGATGGAGGGCCATAGACACAGGGATTTGCTTGAGGATATACTCTCCCTGGTCGAACAGCATAACAGCCAGGGAACGAAGGTCTCACTCAGGAAGGTCAAAAGCCACACGGGGGTGAAGGGCAACGACAAGGCAGATGAGGCGGCCAAACAGGCAGCAGAAAAACAGGAGGGCACCACCCAAATTGACCCATGGGACAACAGGACCATGTACACGCTCGTGGCCAATGCCCGAGATGGTGAATCGATGAGGCCCCTGCAGGGGGAGGGGGCGGTAGAAAGGTATGTGGCAGAAAGGATTGCACTAAAAGCGACACAGCACAGGTCAGTGAGAAAATGGCTACAGCCCCCGAGCAGCCCGTGGGAAGAATGGGGAACACCCGGCAGGGGAAGTCGGGAGGGAGCTCTCTCAGTAGAGGGCTCTATGACAGAGAACCCCACGACCGGCGCCCCAGGGCCAGCCCAAGGCCCCGACCGGGGCCGACAGAACGTGGAAATGAGGACACCAGGGGAGAATCTCCAGGAGCCGATGCTCCTGGAGGAACTCCAGCACGCTCCCTGGAGCCAGGGCGACCCGCCGGAGCGACGGGAGCCGGGCGACCAGGAACAGGTACACCCGCGGGATCAAGTGACCACTCAGGACGAGTGGGACCTACTCTGGGAATTCGATGAGACGCGGGGGCCGCCTCTGGACATGGACGAGAGGGGGGCCATGAACTCGCCAGACAGAGAGATGATGCAAGCGATCGAGGAGGCAGAAGGTGAGGACCCAATTGACGGTCTGTGCCGCTCGATGATGGAGATGGACCTGGGAGAGTCGGAACTCCAGAACCTGACGGACGTTCCACAACAAGCGATAGACGCCTACCAGGAGGCGGCCCCAGAGAGAAGAAGAAAGAGAAAGAGGGACCGGGAGGCCATGCACCGGGGAAACGGAGACAGGGCCGCCACAAGCCACGCAGACGCTGCCACAGTCGAGACACACATGGGAAGAAGATTGGAGGAGCCCCCGCGGGAAATTCTCCAGGACAAGTCGATACCAGGAATATCCAATCACTTCTGGAAGATTACTCCACCGACGCTCAGGTCCCTGATTCTAAGATGCCGGTTTGGGGTCCTCATGACGACTGCCAGAAAGCACCTCATATGGCCGAACAAATACCCGGTCCCGGACTGCGCCCTCTGCGGGAGGAGGGACACTCCGGCACACAGGCTGGCTGGATGCAAAGACGAGACCAGCATGAACATGGCCACAGCCAGGCACAACGAAGTGGCAAGGACCCTTTACGAAGCGATGAGGAAGGGACGAACGGGCGCCAGTCCGATCTGGATCGCGCACCACGCTGGGCTCGACGGGACTAACAAATGTACCCGCCCGATACCGGACTTCGTACTCAAAAGGGGTCAGTGCCGTAGGGATGGAAGGGACCACCCGGGGGCGAAGGACCCCCCAGACGACATACCACACTTTGTGGATATTGTCATGATCAAGGGTGCAGAGGACGTCAGGGACGCCCCCCCAGGCAGGCCGGAAAACACCCACAGGGAGGATGTGGGAGAAATCCACCTCATAGAGGTGGCCTTCACGTGGGACACTCGCTGGTATGTGTCCCTTCACGATAAACTCAACAAGTATGAGCCCCTTATGGAGCTACTCAGATCCAAAGGCTATAAAGTGTTCTTTCATCCGATGGTTTTCGGAACCACGGGGTCGGTATATGAACACAACGCAAGGGCTCTCACGCAACACCTCGGATTCAACAAGAAGGAAGCTGAGGCCCTCCTCAAGAAAATCAGTAGCATCGCGGTGGAATGGGCTGCCAAGATGTTGATTTCACACAGCAGGTCGGAGAAGGAGAAGGCTCTAAAAAACAGTAAGAAGCCGCCTTGATTGTGCATGTGACTAGGGGCAGGCGTAACAGCTGTGCACCTTCAAATATCACGCTTCCAGTAGGAAGAGTCACATTTTTTCTTTTTCTTTTATTTTTTCTTTTTTTTCTTTTGCCAAGTAGGACATCGCTGGTCCTCCATGAAGATGTAGTACACTGGTATGGCATTTGGGTGCGCCATGCAGCGCAGCACATGTGCTGCCCCAAGCTCCACGTAGGCGCACACTCAGCGAGTACGCAATGTTCCTCGCATGACCCCCTGGCAACCTGTGCCCCGAGCCACGGTGCGACAGATCAGCGTAGGCTGAAATCATAGCCTCCAGCAGGTTGGACGACGTCGTCTGTCCCCCAAGAGGGAGGCGCCAGCCCCGGTTTCCGCACGCGATGGTCTTGTTATGCTTCTTGGCGACCTTGCTGGTGATACCCGGATGTTTCCGCAGCCTGAGACCTCGCTCCTGGTTGCACACGCCAAGCTCGTAGACGACTCGCTGGCTCCTGCACTGGTCAACGAACGTCACGCCAAACCGTACCATAAAGACGGTAAGGTTGCGGCGGTCCTTCAAGGCTCTCACCTCCTCCACGGACAGAAATTTGCACACTGAACTGTCGGATGTGGTGGCCATTCGTGCGGCATCCCAATCTGACCCCGCTGGAGATGGAGGCGCCCTCGCAGGGGACCGAGGCAGATGACTCGCCCGTGGTGGACTCGGAGGTGTAGGAGGCGGGCCCACCGGGGAAAGTGATCGGGAATCACGTGGGACACGGATCGAGTCCGCCCACGAGCCAGCGTTGGTAATAGCGGGCGATGCAGGGGGCGACCTCCCCCGAGAAGGGCTGTCAGCAGGATCTGACGGCCAAGCCGCGGTGGCGCAAACGAGTCGAGGTGACATCAAGTCCTCGGGCCCAATGCCGCTGGATGATGGCGACGGCGTGGGGCGGTGTGCGATGTGCGACAAGTGCGGTGGCGAGCGGCTGCTGGACCTGGCCCGAGATGGCCCCGCGACAGCCTGAGATGGTCGTGCGATTTGCGACAAGCGCGGTGGCGAGCGGCTGCTGGACCTGGCCCGAGATGGCCCTGCGACAGCCTGGGATGGTCCTGCGCCTGCGGCAGGAGCAGGTGGCTGCGCAGGGGCTCGCTTCGTGAGCCTCGTGTTGACCATGTTGTTGGGCGGTGGCGGCCTACGCACTGCATCTGCCTCGAGCGCATCGTAGCCCTGCTGCCTGGTGTTGACCGACTTGAGCATTTTCCTCATCTCCCCCGGGCGCACGTACTCCTGGGCAGCGGCATTCTCGGAGAACACCCTGCCAGGCCCCCCAAGATCATCCCCCACTGGGTAGTACTTGGTGTTCGAACCCTGCGAGACGAGCTCCAGAGGTGGCCCCTCGCTGCCATGTCGACTATACTGTCGGAGGATGCCAACCGAGAGGGATTCCATGTCCACCGGGCAAAGGTACCTGAGCAGCTGGTATGTCCAGACACCAGTGTTCTCGTACCAGTGAGGGAGTTGGAGCTCGTTCAGCAACTCCTCACCGTTGTACACGAGCGCATGATCCAGCGTGCAGCGCATCAGCTCGAGGTACTGCGTGGCTGTGCTCGGTTGGACACAGAGGACACGCTCCTTCAGGTCCCACATGAGGGTGCCAGTGACCTCACCACTGGGGTATTTGAACAACTCCTGGAGCGTGTCCTGCAGTCGCTGGATTGGGTTGAGGCTGTCGCGCGTTCTGCCTGGCTCCCTGGGCTTGACGACGTCCTGCTTGTTGGCAGAGGACGGCACGTGTGTCATGTAGCTCCCCTTGAGCACCCAGCGGTCCTTCTCCTCATCGTGATCCAGCTTCTGGTCCACATACAGCCAGTTAGGGGGCATCAGCTGGTCCACCGTCACCCACTGCTGCTCGAGACAACGGACGAACTCCACGCAGACATGTTCTTGGGAAGGTCTGGCTGGCATGTCCTTGGGAAGGTCTGGCTGGCATGTCCTTGGGAAGGTCTTGAAGGATGCGGCAAAGATGTGCAATATGGTGCCGGTCCAGGTACAGTCTCTGATCCGCCCAGTTGTGGTCGAGAGGAGCATCCAGAGACGGACGACCCCCAACCACCTGGTCCTCAGTGACCCACCTCGCGCGTCCACCCTCCCAGGGGTTCGGTTCTGCGTAGAGTTGTGCGAGCATGCGCTCCGACGCTGCCTGTACGGCGGGCGCCAGTGACGCCAGGTCACTCCTTCGGCCACCTTCAAGGGAACATGTGTGACTGCGACACCTCTCCTCGATCTCCGCGCGTGTGGCGACTCGGGGTCGAGGGAGCTCAGCAGGAGGCCTTGGCGAAGACGCTGGTGACCCCACTGGTGAATCGTAGCCGTCATAGATGTGCTCAGGCTGAATCCCAGAGGCAGCAAATCTCTCCTCCCTTGTGCTCAGAGGTGGGTGCCCTAGCCATTCGCACTCCATCCCTTGCCCAAAGATCTCCGACTGCAA
Source organism: Cymbomonas tetramitiformis (assembly GCA_001247695.2). Lineage (NCBI taxonomy): Eukaryota > Viridiplantae > Chlorophyta > Pyramimonadophyceae > Pyramimonadales > Pyramimonadaceae > Cymbomonas > Cymbomonas tetramitiformis. The sequence continues at coordinate 28,993 of LGRX02017577.1, forward strand.
ACACACCACTGGGTCCACCCGCCTGGGCAGGTGGGGACGCCTGGGTGGTGTCATGTCAACCAACGGAAGCACCACCTGAGCATCCATGCCCAAAATCGTTGGCGCATGTGACACGGCCACGCAACTTCCAAGCTTGATGTCGATCATCAGGGAGTTCTTCAGTGGCCCGGTGCCTATCAGCAAATCCCACGAGTTCTCGGGCTCGAAGGTCACGAAGGCGTATAGCCGGTGAAGCGTCATGTGCGGTGTGCCCGCAGCCAGTATGACGTCCACGTAGCAGTAATGCGTGAACTTCGTGGGGCTGTTGTCACACCTGGTGACCTTGGCGCCGGTGCTGGCCTCGTAGACCGTGAGGCCCAGCCGCCTCACGACCGCGATGGAGATGATGTTGCAGTTGGCGCCGGTGTCCATGAGGATCGCCCGGTATAGCATAAGCTCACCGCCAGATGACACCAACGCCAGTCCCTCATACAGGGTGGCATTCCGCAACTTGCAGATGGGCTGCACCTGAGTCATCAGCAACACCTGCTCGTCGGTCAGGTGCTGCTTCATCTTCGCCCTCAGCGCGTCGTAGGCGAGGGTCTTGATGGTGCCAGCTCGTACATGTCCATGGTCGCTGAAGTCAACCACCCCCAGGTCGTCCACACAGGCAGCGGCTGCACATCGGGCGGCGGCGCTGTCGACCACACCGTTGGGCATCTCGTCCAATGGCACCTCCTCGATCGCGCGGTGTTCTGCACCATCTGCCTCTTCTCTTACCCCCTGCGTCACTGTGGCGTGCGTGTCCTCAAGTTCATGCTCGTTGACCTCGGTGGGTTGCTCGGTCGCATCATTCGGATCGTTGCCCATGAGCTCCTCCAGCGCCAGGAGGTTCTCGATGTCCTTCGGGAGGTCGATGGCGTGGTGGGATATCAGGATGGCCGCAATCTGCGAGCAAGTGCGCACGGAGCTGCGAAGATTGGATGCCAGCAGGTGGAATTTCCTGCTGAGGACGTTGGGAGGAACGGCTCTGGGCACCTGAGCAGCCTTGTCGAACTCCTCCGGCGTCTTGACCTGGAAGCTCTGCATCTTCTGAGTGCTGCCCAAGGCGACTGCGGCCCTGGCCTGGAGACCTGGTGCGTGACTGATGCCGACATCACGACTATCCTCCAGCCCATCATCAGCAGGGCAGTCCTTCTCATCCTCCTCATATTCAGCCTGCTGGTTGAAGTGGGAGTCGTACTCAGTCTCCGAATCGCTGACCTCTGACCGGGCCTGTGCATCGGCGCCCTTGTCCCCCTTTGGAGGTGTCCCTGCCTGAAGACCTGTCAATTATGCAGCGAGCTTCTCCTTGACCTCAGCACTGGCCGCCACCTGCTGCTGCTGCTGCTGCTGTGGTTGCTTCTGCTTGGCCTCTGGGAGCTTAAGCCACTCCTTGGTGGTGATCCCCATCTTGTGGTTGTCGAAGCGGTGCGCGATGTTGTAAGCACGCATCTGGGCATTCTTGACCTCATCCGGCCACTTCGAGTTCTGCCTGTCCTAGTGTCCTTGTGGAAGTTCGGAGGCACACGGGCCTCACGGCACCCCGTGTAGCAGCGCTCTGGAGAGTGGGGCAAGCGTGTGAAGCACCAATCACACTGGAATTTCTTTGAAGCGTCAGGTGGTGGCACCTTGCCGTAGGTAGGCTTCTGACGCTCTGCATTGTTCACCTCCCTCGAAGGCTTCTTGGCGTCATCGCCACCCTGCTGGGCTTGCTCCTTCTTCTTGGGGTCCCTGCGTTTGTCCCCAGTCTTGGGGGCAGAACCAGAGCGCCTCATGGCGGACACTAGTGCAGCCAGGTCAAGCCCCAGCTGCCTGGCCTCGTAGCAAGAGTACACGCAGGTGAGTCTGCGAACCAGCTCCTGCTGCAGTGTGAGAGCCCAAGCCTCCGCATCGTTCTTCAGCTTGTCCTGCACCTCCACGATGACCTCCAGGTCCTCCCATGTGACCTTGTTGGGGGCAGGATGACTGACACGTAACTGCTCGGACACGCGATCTCGGTATTCTTTGATGCGCAGACCCTTGATGCACTCCTCGATGTTCTGCCTGACAATGGGGTCTTCCACCATCTTGCCGGTGTTGAGCGCTGCCTCCCTGCGACGACAGCTCTTCACGTAAGCGAGGCCGTCCTGCTCGGTGGTCTGCGGCTTGGCTATCAACAGATCCTCCTTCTCTTTAGTGCCCTTCATCAGGAACTTGGCCTCGAGCTCTGCAATGAAAGCCCTCAAGGCCCAAAAGTAGTGAGAATCCTCCGTGCCATCTGGCCCCGTGAGACCCTTAGTGGAGGTTCCCTCGCTCTCCCACTCATCAGACTCTTCGCCATCGGCATCGCCTTCCTCGAACACCTTACAGACTGCCCATGTCGATCCTGGCGCCAGCTCATGGAAAGGAGGTTGTGCGCAACGCACTGAGCCCTGAAAAGCGTCTCTCATGGTGAGATCCTTCAAGACATGACAAGCGTGTGAGGCCATGATGCCATCCTTCAGGTATGCAGCGCACCACCAGTCATAGGCGACTGAGGTTGAATGATCGTCCCCTGCTAGGAACGAGGGCAGGCTATCCCACAGTGATCTGAGGTCTGGCTTGGAGTCAGCGAAAGCCTTCTTCTGCTGCTGACTGAGCGCGTGGAAAGACGCTGACTTCATGTGCCTACGCTTCTTAGCCTCGAAAGCCCGCTGTACTTTCGCTACCATGTCAACGAAACGCCTGATAAAGAGCGCTCTATCCTCATTCTTGCCACCAGTGTACTGGAGCTTGACATCTTCCTTGTCAAGTGCGTGACTATCTCTGTCATAGTAATCCATCTCGTCTACGTCGTCAAACGCAAAGAGGAACTGATTGGTTGCAGGCGCTGAGGCTGCTACTGCTGCTGCAAGTGCTGTTGCTGCGAGCGCTGTTGCTGCTGGTGATGCCGGTGCGGAGGGAATGGATTCTGGGCCCGACCCCTCTGTGCTCATATATCCCGTGTCAAGGTCCTGACTGACCCTCTCTCGCGCCAGTCGTCGTGCCTCACGATCTCTGGACTGGGCAGAGGCAGCGCTTGGCTCTGCCTCACCCTCCGTGGTAAAATACTGCGTTAATGCTCAGCTAATGGGACCAAGGAAGAGTCCCCTCTCTCAGCGCAAAGCTCGTTCACCAGCAGACTGGAGGCTTGATTCGGACTGGCTTAGGCCAGTGCACTGAGTGCCCCTGGATTCACCTCGCTGAACAAGCGGAAGAACGAAACGCGTGCAGCCAGCGAACGCCTAAAGGTCCAGCACTGTGTTTCAACGCTCTAAATCCGCAGCAGATGCAGAATATTCGTGCAAGGAGGGCTTAAAGCTGGGCCAGTGTGCTGAGCACTCCTGGATTAGCTGAGCCAGAGTTCATCAGGAGCACAGCAAACATGAGGACAACTCCACGGCACCAAGAATAGCACTGATACGCAGCGGTGTGAGCTAGGCCAGTGTGCTGAGCACCCCTGGATTCACAACACTGCTTTACTAATCAAGGGCTGTTCCATTTATTGTCGTAGAGAGTGCCAGGATTTCCATTTTTGTCCGCTGGAGGTGGGGTCGAGAGGTTGTGTTGTCCGTGGGGTGGGTGGGGTCGAGAGGTGCAGGTGTCCGCTGGGTGGGTGGGATCCTGGGAATCGGTCACGTGTCCGTGGGGTGCGCGACGCGACTCGCCAGTTGTCCGGGCGGGGGCGGGGTCCGACGTTGGCAGCTTGGCACCGCCGCTCCGATTGGTGCTCCAAGGGTCCAGCTGGAGCGGCAGCGGCATCTTGCCTGGGGTGCCTTCATGGCCCCATAATTGTATGCCATGCGATGGCATGGTCGATCACGTCGGTGTCACAATCGAATGAACTTTGACCACCCTAATACCTGAAGCCGTTTATACAAATTATCTTACAAATTATCTGCAGCGGAGACTCTTACAAAAAAAACGTCGGACAGGCCAACTTTATTTCTCGTGTTTAAATCCCATAATGTCGCAAACGTGTACTATGGAGAGCGTGCTTGGCTGTGGGCTTTTACAGCCCCACGTTGCTGCCTTCAAGAATGAAGGCTTTACCGTTGAGATCTTAAAAGGTCACATTCCCGATGAGGACCTAGAAGAGCTTGGTCTCCCAGCTCTGGCCATAGCCGCTTTTCGCTTGCGTATATGGGCTTTGAGCAAGCTTGGCGACGAGATGTTCCACGAGAAGAACGATGGTGTCAGCTCAATCGAACTATTGGAACGGCGTTCGCCCAGCATAAGGACTGCTTTGACTTTGACCAGTGAAGATCTGAAGAAAATATTTAAGCGCATGGCAACGCCGAGATGAAGGTAGCAAAACGTCTGCAGAGAGAGACAATTTGGAAGAATGACCCTTTGTGGAAATTGACTGTGCCTCTTCTAAAGAGTATATTGTGCACGCGCGCCTCTGTAGATGCACGCGATCTGAAAGAGTGCTACAAAGTAGATTTGGTCGAAATGGTTGATAATAAGTGCAGTCGAGATGATCCAGACATATTAAGAGCGCTTGAGACATAGCAATGCCATTGAATATAAGGTGTATCAAAGACGAGAGCCATGGCAAGCGTGCCATATGTGGTAAGCAATATATTTAAGGTTGCATTAAACATTGATGGCTTGAATTATTAGATGATGAATATACAATAGAGAGAGACATATATTGTCGGAATCAACAATCTGACTACCTATCACCAATATATCGGTATCAGTAGTGGGTACAGTTCAGAATTGTAATGTGATAATTATGTGAATCCGTATGTAAATCTGAAGCATTCATGAGTATCGAGTATCGGTGTTATTAATCAATTTCTCGAGCTATAGAAATGGACTGATAGGTAATTTTGCAATCGGCGCCGTCCCATGACTTGCATATCATCATCAAGACGCGTCTTGCGCATCGTTCGATCGCAATAGACAACGATATATATAATCACATCTATAGATAAATTCTTTGATCTTACTAGTACTATGGCTCTTCCCTATTAATATACACGTGATGCAAGTGTGCATGCCGGAATACGATGAGGTACATATATACATTATCCAAGGGGGCTTAAAACCCTACTGTCTATGTGTCTATGTGCATTGTTAGGTACATACAAACATGCATGCATCGATGTCGTGGTTTATATCTCCCGCGGTCTGGTGAGTTCAAGTTTTGATGTGTCCGGAGGGTGGGTGGGGTGCTCCGTCAAATATGTCCGAGGGAAGGGTGGGGTCATTCATGTCGATGTCCGATGGGTAGGTGGGGGTGCAAGTACCATATCCTACACCCCCTACGACAATAAATGGAACAGCCCCAAGGGCACCGCAGCTGGCATGGAAGCTCACTCCCCAGTCCAGTAAGCAAGAACAAGATCGCTGTGCAGAGTTGGGAGCTAAGCCAGTGTGCTGAGCACCCCTGGATTTGCAACACCACTGCTAATTCAGAAGGTCACCGGTGATATGAGGGCCTCACCAGCTGACCAATACTGTAGAAAAGATAAAAGAATTCTCCCACACATTATGATATAGAACTATAAAGTCACTCCAGTGGTAAGCAGCACTCCAGGCTGGGCAAGTAATTAACTCTGAATCCACCAGATAACTGTATCACACCAGTGAATATCGCTTAAAAAGACCACTCACTTGTCGCCTTTAGGGCTGATGTCGCTGCTAGTCCTCTGGCAAGCTCTTTCCTACTTCAGGCTTAGGCCAGTACACCAGGGGTGTCCCTGGATTAACCGTCAGACAGGGTGGAGCTGCCCAAGAAACCGTAAGTTGAAGTTCCAGACATAGAGCAGTAACTCACTGCTGATCTGCTTCTTTGCTGGTAAGTCCAGGCAGATGCCGCCGCTAATTAGCTCCCAGGCCAAGCACACCTGCCTTTCAGTTAGGCCAGTACACCAGGGGTGTCCCTGGATTCACTTCAGACAAGGTGGCCAGCTGGAGAAACCACTGGGAGGTGGCTCATCAAGGTGCACATTAACTGCTGATCCACTCTTATCTGGTAAGTCCAGGCAGATGCCGCCGCTGATTAGCTTCCAGGTGACGCACACTTGCCTTTCAGTTAGGCCAGTACACCAGGGGTGTCCCTGGATTCACTTCAAACAAGGTGGCCAGCTGGAGAAACCACTGGGAGGTGGCTCATCAAGGTGCACATTCACTGCTGATTGACTCTGTCGCCGCCGCCGCCCAAGCTCATGCCGTGCTGATTAGCTCAAAACTGAAGAACACCTGTTAGCAGTTAGGCCAGTGCACCAGGGGTGCCCCTGGATTCACTGCAGAACAAGGTGCTGAGCATATCACCGGGTAGAAGAAGGCCGCTCATGACTAGTGAATTCAAAGCTGATCCGTTGCCGCCGTCGCTGGTAGCTCTTTCAGTGCAAGTACCACCAAGTTCAGGGAAGAAGAAGGGTCCGCCAGTGCACCGTGGGTGCCCCTGGAGTCGCCTGACTTCCGAATCCGCTCTTTCAACTGCTGCTGACTTCTCGCCAAAGGGCCTTTACTTCTGGATTAACACTGAAATAAAAAGCCGCTCCGCGCAGGACATTATTGTTTTGAAAAAGTATGAAAACAGCAGTAAAATATATCCGTCAAAATTGATATTATAACCACAAAATACGAATTATTGTGTACAAAAGCTGTGAGCAGAACTGTCTTAGCACTCTAGCACTGGCACGCGAACAGCCACCTAGTACTTGCGAAGCAAAACAATAATGAGTCCACTAGCCTGACCTCCGGTCAGAGCTTACTTATATCTCAATGCTCTGTCACATTTCCCAAAACTGTAACGGGTTCTAGCCCTTAAATCTTCATCTGGCCAATGGAAAGTCATTATTCCATGCCAGCTCTAACAATGTTACCGTTTACCACATTCTGATTGACACGTCAGCGGCAAAGGAGTCACTGCCATCTTCATCTTATCATTCCCTGGTCATTCGATAGTGACCATATCTTTTCTGGCAAGTCTGCATCTCTCAGATGGTCATCTTCGCAAAGCCTGTCATGCTGTCACCACTGTCATGCGTGTCACCAGCTGAACAAACCCGGCGCGGTACCATGAGAAGCCGGCGTTTGTTACAGACAGTACCAAAATGAGGAGGGAGGTATCCCATGAGTGTAAGAACTTTGGGTCATTTCACGGTGCTTATGAAGGGCTTGGAATTTGCGTTGGTGATTGTCGTGTCGTGGCGACCACCATAATAAGGCTCAACATCACTCTGATGATAAGGAGGGTCTTGAGTGGGCCATGGGCAAAGCGAAGAAGGAAGTACTTTGTCGCTTTCGTTCAGAACTTCATTCCAAATATCAGGGCTGACTCCTGTGTATTCTAGCCTCCTCTCCGTGACTCTGGACTTAGGAAGGACGTTGAGGAACCATCTGGCAATCTTTTTCTGTGTAGGCCTCCAGTCAAAGGCTGGTTGAGTAACACTGGGTGCACTGCAAGGTTAGGTATCGAAATCATGAAGCGGCATTGATTAGATTTCGATAATTGAATTTTCATATCAATCGATATCGATATGACTCGAACGTGATCGATCAATAACAATATTCATTTAACGAAATCGATCAATAACGATATATGCATCTTGTTATCAATCAATGTCAATAAGTAACATATGCAAATCAATAAATAACAATATTTTTTGCAAAATCGAAGAATATCAATAATCAATATGCGGATATCGACGATGCCCATGCTTGGGGATGTTTTCTCGGCAGGCTCTCGCGTTTCACCTTCAGGAAGATTGAACGATCCTCATATCTTATCAGCCACTCGATCCACACCATACGCGCCCGCGAGTCGCTAGAATATCTTCCACAAAGTATGCCTTCTCATTACTGCCCGGCGCGCCAAAGGCGTGCTACTGGGTCCGTTTCGCAGTTTGCATCTCTCGAGTGACATGCCGGCACACGGTTCAGTAAAATTGTTGACGGCGTCACCGGGTATCGGTATGGAATTGTGAATAACGCAGATCATTTCCGGAATAAGCGAAATTGCATGGCACACCCCACACGACAAGGCCCATCGATCTCGCATACCACGGTCGAACTCAAGAAGTCAGCCTATGGCATTCGCAAAACTCAACGGCGCAGGAGCGATATGGGCCTTGATATTGATATATCAATATCGTTATTCCAAGATTGATATCTGAATTCACGTTTCAACATTGATCGATATCGATATCGCGAATTTCATATCAATCAATACCAATATCCGCCTGCACGGATCGACCAATTTCAATATTCGCCCCCCTTGATCAATCAATATCCAATATTTCAATATCGATGAATTCGTCATCAATCAATAAAAATATTTCAATATATCAATATATCGAAAATATTGAATATCAATACCTAACCTTGGTGCACTGTCTATAGCTATGATAACGACATCCGAAAAGTCATCCTTATAGCATCCGCCACCTGGAAGAACGTAGGGGTCATCACCCGTCCAATAACCATGTGGGATAAATGGAATAGTGTTATGCGGGAATCTGAAAACAAGTTTAAAGCCTTTATCAAACCATCTTTTTTGGTTTTTGGGAGACAGCGGAAGAATCCATGTTCCTGAAAATCCAAGGACGGTGTTGGCCGCTTTATGTCCCATTTCCAAGGTAGTCATAACCGCCGAAGATTTGCCCTTATCCTTCCCATCAAAGGGGGGATTTCCGTAAACGATTCTGCCAATGCCTGTTATCGGGTCCACGTAGGCATCCCAAGCGAGACCATCAAAGCCGATTTTCCCATGATGGCAGAAGGGCCTGAGGGCTTTTTTCATTCTTGTGGTGGGTATGCATCTTCTCGAGTGAATTCTAGGGTGGGCATTTAGTGGGTTGGAGAAAAGTTCACAGCCGTTTTTGTCAAGGTTTCTGTCATCCACCAAAATATCTAAGAGGCTTCTTCTGATTGCGTAGCAGTTTTTAGGATCTCCCGATTCAAACTTACATGCATTGAGTGCTTCATGAATATCGTGTGCCCTATTCGAGTACTCCGCAAGTGAGCATGGGACTGCTTTGTTGGAAAGGCGGTGCCAAGCCAAAAGTTTCCAAAACTCTTTCTTTTGGACATATTGGAGTTCAGGATATTTAATTGTTCCCGTGACATGGTCCACTTCGGGCTTAGCGGTCAGCAATGGTATTCTTTTTTGAACTTGATGGACGGTACATGCTAGCTTCCGGGAGAGCGTGTAAGTATAATTCCTCATTCATTTCCTGTCTTAGGTCAGCAAGTGGAAAAAGTTTCGATGGCTGTGTTTTGATGTATGTGGTACCTTTTCCAGGGTTTAGAGTGACGATTCAAGGTATCCGAGGTGTACGTTACGGATTAT
>LGRX02017578.1:0-15134 GCA_001247695.2 Cymbomonas tetramitiformis
GACGGCCACGTCCGCGTCTTCGTTCGATGCAGGGTTGGGGGTAGGAACAGAAGGCGTAGCCGCCGTTGGCGTGTTCCGTACCCCGTCGATCAACCTCAGAGAGGCGTCGATGTCGCTGTCCCTCGTGAGGGACTTCTTGGATCTCGTAGTAATTCCCATTTCTAGAAAATAAGTCCGAGGGGAGGCGGTACGCTGCAGCACGTTTGGGTAGGGTCGCGGGGAAAATGCAACGTCACAGATACGGACGGAACGGTCGAGCCATGCAAGCGAGAGGCAAAGGAAGATGTCGTCGAAGTCAAAGGTGCCAAGGTCACCAGCCCAAAATTCGGTAGCAAGCGGGATCAGAGCGTGCAGAAAACCGTGAATGAACATTGCGACGACGAAACCCGATCCAAGCCGGTACCCCATAGCTGCGGCTCAAAGCCGCTCACCGCAAGTAGCCGCTCATCTCATAATTCCCACTGATGCCCAAACGCGCAAACGCGCACCACCTCTCCGAGCGGCCGTTTAGCCAATCATGGCCAAACTAGCAAGTGGAATAAAGCGTGGATGGGGCCACGACCTACCGGGATATCCTAGTTCACTAGATATCAGAGGGTCCCGAACTGTGTGGATAAACTCTCATAAGATAAATAAACCCTAAGCTAGATATACCCGGAACGGTCTCGCAACGGTCTCGGAAACTAGCCTACCTGTGACACGGCGTGTGTCACAGCACGAACCTATAGATCAGTCAGCAGTCCAGTGTTGGTCCTAGGGGTCTGTCATAGGGGCCTGCCTGTCAGGGCTGCCTATACAGATTCCAGCAGAATATACCCACCGTTGTTTCACCGTCTCTGTTAGGTTATGGGCCCACCACGCTTCCACTCCCACGTCTTCGGTCCTATTTCCCGCGACGAGGTCTTCAAGCTTCTGGATCTGGACTTCGAGTACGAGTCCTACCACTACACCATCAACGAGCTTATTTTTACTGTGCTCCCAACTGTACTTCGCGGCATGGCGCTCTCCCTCTACGAGGAGTCCGCCGACATTTTCCCGCACGACGGGCGCTGCGCTTTACAACGCCTACGCTACCAGGTGGAAGGCATTGGCGACCCCGACACCCATCGTTTCTGGGTCCGCCTTCGCTCGACTGTGATTGACGAGACCATCGAGCCCGCCCCCCAACTGGCTGTCGTGCGCACCCTCGCGGACAAGCATCGCCGGCTGCACTCCGACTACTCCGACCGCAGCCTGTTGGAGGACCTGTACACCGTCCTCCGATCGTCCGCGGCCAAGTCCCCCTACGTCACACCTTTGCATCTGGTAGTGCTGCGCGAACTTGGCACCAGCCACAACTTCACCTTCGCCTCCCTCACCCTGCGGCTTGGTAAGATCTTCCGTGATGAGTCCGCCCTTGCCCGACTCTCCGCGCCTGCCCTGCCGGCGTCTGGTGCTACCCGCACCGGTGGTGGCGGCGGGAAGGAGCCTGCCGGGTCCTTCAATGCCCTCGGCAGGCGCAAGTTCATCCCGCCCGAGGGAACTTGGAAGAAGAACGAGACCGGCGGGCGCTACCTCGTCTGGGACGGCACCGGCATGCCGTGCGTGACGTGCTTCCGCCTGTGGGCCGTCACGACCGGCCACATGGACACCGGCGGCATCTGCCCCTACTACGTGTGCGTCCAGGCGTTCGCACCAGGGCGTGCTCCCGCCCTCGCTCCTCGTGCTCCACCCAGGCCCCCTTCCATGTCCGCATGGCCGCCTTCGGAGGCGCCACAGGCCCACGCCCTCCGCGCGCTCGAGCCTGCACCGCAGGATGCTGCTCCTCCACCTGATGCGGCCGCCTTGTCTGTCCGTTTCTCGGTGGAGCCGCCTCCGCATCGCGGCATCGACCCTCCCCGCGGGGCACCCAAGCCCTACGACGAGGGCGATCACGACGCGCCTGCGGCGCTCTCCATCGTGCAGCACGAGGACGATGACGTTGACTGCCCGGCCTTTCGGACCACCCCTTGGATTCCGTCCATGAGCGGGTCTGCCAGCAACTCCAGCTGAGCATCGAGTTCCACATCGCCGCCAGTCACCGGTGCCAACATGTGTGGGCCTCAATATGTAGGTTAACTGTTTGGAAACACTACTATCTTCTTTCCAAGACGAAAATTTACGCCCTGTGGTGTCACGCTCGCCCTTAGCCAACTGCATCATGGCCTTCCAGGAAAGACGCCTTCCCATGAGTATTTGCATGGCGAGACCGCCACACGCCCAGATGTCGCTATAAGTTGTACTGCTTCGAATTGATGACTCCGGAGCAATATGAGAGGGTTTCCACGACTCGGAAGGCAAACTTGCTGCGGGAGGCGGTGCCTTTGTTTCCGTGTGTTGAAAACGGGACAAACCAAAGTCTATGATTTTGAGACTGTGTCCACCCACGGCGGTCAGATTTTCTTGCACAAGCACGTTGTTACCTTTTTTAAGGTCCCCGTGCACAAGTCCCGCGGCATGCAGGTCTGAAACGCCGCGAAACAAATCGATGACCAACTGGCGCAGCGCCTGGATTGGTATTCCTGATCCGCGGGAAGTCAGGAAGTCGTTGAGGGTCTCCCCGCCATATTTCATGACGAGGAACGCGGACAGGTCTGGGAAATTTTGGGCTCCGTATGCTAAACAGGGAACGACCGTTGCGGGAGCCGCGAGATGGGCCGCGGTGTTCATATACAGCTCCACCGCACAGAACCGCAGGCAACGGTGGAGGGCAGGGTCGGTGAAGTCCTTGAGAACAGCCCTCTCGGTTTTGTCAAGGGTGCAGTGTAAAAGGACGCTGCCATACGACCCTTGTCCTCTAGCTTGGCCGTGCTGAGAAGCGGGGTATGTGACTACTTGCTGGCGTGAGACTCTTGGCACTCCACACTGTGTGGCAATGCTCAAAAGATTGCTGAGGCAGGCATAAGGATCTTCAATCCGAAACCGGCTGTTTATGGAATCCACCGAGAGTCCTCGATGGAAACAAGGAAGCTGCAGTGGCTGGTTGATGTGGTGGTGGGGTACGGCATGAACATCTATCGCTTCCGCCTGGGAAAGCTTCGCCCTTCTCTGGCGGTGTGCAAATCGGCGCCGTGCTGATCTTGAGCATTTTGGAACTGCTTGTGGCTTTGGTTTGGGTGTGCAAGCTACGGCACAGAGAACACGAAGGATACGGTGAGAAACAGCAGGGAGCAAAAACAAACAACGCACACCCATCTCTCCTGGTTAGAAATCATGAAGTGGATTAATGATTTCCGACCTGCAGGGATACGCCATGACCTAGATGGTTAACCAAGGCCACAAATCCACACGTTTGTTAACGACTCAAGCTGTTACTGTTTTGGGTAGGCCATGCTCTTGGTCACAGATTTTGCAGAGGCACGCAACCACCGTAACAGCTGTTACTGTTACTGTCAGACAAACTACAAGCCGATGGAGGAGCGGAAGCACACTTTTGACAGCGACGCCTTGGACGTCTTGGGTGAACAACCATCGGCCTCGTGAATATTAAGCAATAGGATGCATATATGGGCACTCCATCTAATCAAAAATCAACCAACGCATACGACAAGTTGGACAACGGACCCCCTGTTGGTAGTGGGCATGGTCGACTAATCTGCCTAAACAGTGCAGGTGCATGTGTTTGTGAAGACAGGAGCATCCAAGGGTGCTGCAGGTGACGGATGTGCGTGGGTCCAGTAAATAAAGGGAGTCCATGCAGAGAATGCAGCTGGGCATTAACAAGTCAAGCATTTCTTCTAACTCCACATCCCGAGCCGCCTGCACAGGTGACGCCATGGACGCATATCAACGGCCTAGCACTACGACCCTTGCTCCCTTCCACACACAGTCTGAGATGCTACACACATGTAGCAAAGAGCGGCACGGACCGAAAAAAAACACACTCCGGACACACCCTCCGGGCAGAATCCGGGCCACGATACATACGACGAGCCAAAAGACATGCCTGTGGGTAACGCACGCAAGCATTGGCTACAAGTCGAACGCAGCCCACCACCAGCTCTTGACCTTTTCATCCCTTATTAATCGAACACAAGAGACCCAAGAGACCATGCAATTGTTGTACACGCCAACGAACCGAGGAGGCGGGGCTAGGATAAACACACACTGACCGGTATGTATGTATGTATGTATGTATGTATGTATGTATGTGTGTGTGTGTGTGTGGATGTGTATGTATGTATGTATGTATGTATAACATATGTGTGTGTGTGTGTGTGTGTGTATGTGTATGTATGTATATACCAGAGGAGTACCAAGTACCAATAATATATTCCATGTTGCATTTATGCTTGCGTAAGGTCAATTAATGTGCCGGTCGGCACAGGCCGTACAAACTCTACGTCTACACCGTCGGCTTGCAATTCACGCAACCGGTGCAAGCGGCACGTGCTCCCTCTCCGTTTGCACAAGTCTACATGAGTACCCCGATTTGACAACTTCAGCATTAAAACTAACGCATATCGATGCTCGGCGTAGACGGTTAGGTGGTTGTCCACCAAATACCCCCAATGGCAGTTGTGATGGTCACATAGCATGCCCTTTTGGGCATGCGTGATCCCGGATTGCCTTGGACACCACCCCACTTTCTGGGCCATGGCGGACACATTCAAGCCGAGTTCGCGACTATTAACATTGCCGCTTGTAGCCATGGCCATTGCCCATATGAAACATTTACCATCTCTGGGCACCTCTACGACCATCCACTTCCTGAGCGGGTAACCCTACAATCACCAATCACACATACCCGACCCAATCGCCGATACATATGGCCCATACACGCTGAGGCGGATTACACGCACACACCCATTGAGGTCCGATGATTGATGTCTACTAAAGAACGTCCCGCCCGGGAGCTCTCTGTACCATTACGGCGCGAACCAAAGGATTGCAGAGTTGGCTCACCCATGTGGGCACCACCCGACCCTACCCACCCCTCCCCCCTCTTACTTGCTTCGAGTCCCGCCAGAGCTCTCTGTACCGGTACGGCACTTGAACCAAGAGATTGCGGGGATTGGCTCACCCATGTGGGCACCACTGACCCTACCCCCTCCCCCCCTCTTGCCTTTCCCGTCCACCAGGCTACGTACCGGTACGAAAAACCAAGGGTGGTGGCTCACCATGTGGGTACCACCCGACCCGCTAACCACCCCCTCTTACTTGCTTCCATTGCCAGGAGCTCTGTACCAGTATGGCTGCCGATTGGTATGGTGCACAAGTACCAAAATGTATGCTTTATTATGGGCACTATATGGGGTGTATGAGTCCCATGAAGGTTTTGAAAAATCATTTAGGACCCTTTTGAATTGTTATTGATGCTGAAATGTACTCTCGTGAACTTTAGGTATGTGTATGTGCGGTGTGCTTTTGGGGGGTGTAACGCCATAAAATTAATTAAATTTTCTGGTACTGTCACAAGTACCAAGCGTGGGGTGACTTAAAAGGGCACGCTATGTGGCCACGAGGTGGCATGCATGATGTCAAATTTCATTATTGGGATGTATCCTAAGTGGTCGTCATGCGTTATTGTGCCATTTGAACGTCTTTAACGCCAGTATTGGGATTCGATAACACCCAAGGGTGTGATAAAATGGCCTCTCAGCATTTTTTGTAGTAATATCGGGAGCGGTTTCGTACTTAAGTTCCATGTGTAGAGTCCAAGTACGGCAACTTCTCATGCATGTAAAGGTCTTGAAAATCGATATATGGGTTTACTTTTGATGTCATAAACGCTGGTGAGGCGATCCGACGTTATAATATACTTATTTCGTAGCTTTAGTGCCACGACTAGGCTCCAAAAATCGACGATAGCCCTCATACTTAAGGAATCTTGAGTTGGACCATTTGGTGGAGATGGGATGTTTAGCATGTCGCAGTTTCAGCGACGGGCAGTATGCCAACTGCCCCATGCTCACATCCATCATTGGCCATGTTATACAGCTTCAATTTGAGCCATCGCTGGGTTGAATAGAATCCCAAGTCTGTTCAAAAAGAAATCCGAAAGTAGCGCCATGATTTCGAAGACAAGTGGGACACCATTGTGTAACACAAAACTCCACCTTGTTGGCAATATGCATCCACTGGGAGGGCTACACGTAACCTATGGACCAATGGGGCATAATACAACTCAGTTTGGGTCGTTAAGGTAATGGTATATCATGGATATCACCATCAGGATGGAGGAGGACATCCAAAAACATTCTAGCGTTTTGGTACTTGTGATAGTACCAGATTCGATTCTGGTACTATGACTAGTACCACTGGACAGTAGCCAAGTACGGCGCGAACCAAAGGATTGCAGAGTTGGCTCACCCATGTGGGCACCACCCGACCCTACCCACCCCTCCCCCTCTTACTTGCTTCCCGTCCCGCCAGCTCTGTACCGGTACGGCGCGAACCAAAGGATGCGAGTTGGCCACCACGTAATGGGCACCGACGCCCAACCACCCCATCCCCTCTTGCTTGCTTCCGTCCCGCCCGGGGCTCTGTACCGTACGGCGCGAACCAAAGGATTGCGGTTGGCTCACCCATGTGGGCACCACCCGACCCTACCCTCTTGCTTCCCGTCCCGCCGGGAGGCTCTCGATACCGGTACGGCGCGAACAAGGATTGCGGTTGGCTCACCCATGTGGTACCCGACCTACCCCCCACCCCACCCCCCCTCTTACTTGCTTCCCGTCCCGCCCAGCACTGCAAGTGACATCCTGCCAGGCGAGGGGTGACACAGGGGGCACCACTGATCCCCCCTTATGGGGGGGTAAGAGTTGGCACTCCCATGACACCACCTCACCCCGAAGGTGGGAGGTGTACTGCAGGGCCAGCCGGTACACCTGGGCAGGCGGCTAGAAAGAAATGTCAGAGTTACATCAAGGGGCCATGCCGACCCAGCTAGTAGCAGTGCAGGACTGCGGCACTAAGAACTCTACATCTCAACCACGATTCGCTGTCTTTTTCTAAGGATTTCCGGTGACGGCAGAGTTCGGCAGCCAGACAGGAGAAGATCGGAAAGCCGGCCAGTCGGTGTCGTCGTCATGGAAGATGTGAGCGGAACCAACGGGCTCATCCGGAATCGGAGGGCCAACATCCTCCGGCGCAGGCACCGCCAGAGCGCCGTGATCGACGGCGGGAATGTCGCCTACACCACCAGGTGCAGGCAGCGAGAGCCGTACAGACTGGAATGATGCAGGGGCCAAAGGAGTAGCGGGTAGGGCGGCCGCAGGCGGTGCGGTAAGCGGCGGGCGAGGCGGGGCCGGCTTGGACGTGGTGAGGTGCTTGTCGTTCGCAAAGGACTCGATGCACGCGAAAGGGCAGGCACCACGGGTGTCAGGATGAGCATCTGTGAGCCCCCACACGCGGAAACAGACGACGCACGGATACCCCGTGCCCTTCCACTCAAGGTATAAGGAGGTGGGCGAATCCGCCACCCACTTTCCTTCGAGTGGCGTGTCGGCTTGCTTCCTTGCGCAGAGCGCCATGGCCGTAGGGAGGCCAGGAGAGTCGGATACATGGGGCTTTTGGGTAGAGAATTTTGTGCGGTGGCCAGAAGCCTCAGATGGAGTGGTGGATTCTTGCGGGGACGAAAGTGTGGCGAGGGGGCTTTCGTCCCGAAATGCAAGGCGGACGCGCAAAGCAAGGCGGTCAAAGGTGAAAGGATGACCTGAACACAGCTCGCGCAGCACCACCAGGTACAACGGGGTGACGTAGGGGCTCTTCTTGGCGGACTCGGACAGGATGTGCCAGAGGTCTGAAACGCGGTCGGAGTCCTCGTATGTCGGCTTGATTTTGCGGTGTCGTTCGCAAAGACGTCTAATTGTAGCTAGCTGCGGTGCTGGGGTCCACGGTCTCAGAGAGGATGATCGCTCTCATCTGGGTCCAGTAACGCATACCATCGGCGTCGGGCACACCCTCGACCTCGTAGCGGAGTCGCTGTAGTGCGTAGCGGCCGTCAGCGGGGTGAGTACGCGCACATTCGTGATATACGGAAAGCGCGTTCCCACGGAGGGGATGGGGTAAAATACAGAAAAGAATTTCGTTGACAGTACTGTGGTAAAATTCGTGTTCGTGCTCCAGGTCGAGCAGCTTCGCAGCCTCAGAGTACGAAACCGTGAAAAGGACGTGTGCCAATCCAGCGGTGAGGGCCGCGAAGTCCGCATCTGCAGAAGCGGTGTCAAGGGTGTAGCCAGTGGGGAGCTTGAAACCAGTGGACTTGAGGAAGCTCACGAGGTCGCTGCCATAAGAAAAGGAGTACGCCAGCTGCTCGCTGTATTCTTCTTCGCGGCCCTCCTCAACAGGCGTGGTCACCAAGACAGTGGGGTCATTGAAAAAATCGAAAGCTGTGGGAGCCTCGATCGTAGATGTCGGTTTTGCACGCAAGGACGAGGTCCCAATAATGCGGCGAGGTCGGGTACCAGCAGACGGCGTGGACTGCGAGGCGGTCGGAGAGAGGGGTGGAGATGCACCCTGGCGTGCACGTGCTGCACGAAGCGCAGAGCCAACTCCTTCACGTCGGACGGATGCCATGTCGGGTAAAAAGTATTGATTGTCCAGCGAAGCAGGTACGCACGAAAAAGTGCGTTAAATGTCGGTACTAGAAAAATGTCAGAGATGTCGGAGGTGGCCGATGCGTAAGCAAGACGGTCGCTGTCGGAAAAGAGAGGTCGGAATTTGTCGGTACTAATAAAAAGATGTCAGATAGAGTCGCAGGGCGCGAAGCGGACAAGAGCTGAACAAACGGAAGCCGTGAGCGTAGGTGGACTATAACCTGAGGGAAAAGCAGATATATATATATATATATATATATGCTTAACGTATGAGCAGGAAAATGCAGTGTGGCTAGGGTCGGAGCTCGTCTAAAGTCAGATGAAAGAGCAGATACACAGACTAAGTGACGGGCGGAACCGTGGCTCACGTGCGGGGCAAACAGGCAGCACTGCAAGTGACATCCTGCCAGGCGAGGGGTGACACAGGGGGCACCACTGATCCCCCCTTATGGGGGGGTAAGAGTTGGCACTCCCATGACAGAGGTGGCTCTGTAGCTTGTGAATGTCACCACCCTAGCTACTAGAATGCACATCTAATGAGAATGTGAAAGTCAAGTAGCTAGCAAAGATCACAAGATGGCACACAACGAGATCAAATGATATACTGGCTGCTAAGGAAGAACTCAAGCTGTGGGATCTCAACGCTACGTAAACCTCTGCTGGCTAGTGGTCAGCAGCAAGAATCTGTGCCGCCTGTCTGCTACCTTGCGGAAACAGATGAATCAAGGAAACATCAACCGCCTGTCGGTTTAGCAAAGGTAAATAAAGCCACGCGATCCCGCGATCTCTGCGTCTTAAGGACGAGAATGAGGCTTGTGATGTAGAATGCTGCCCGCAAGTGGTCAAAAGAAATGTCCCAAATTCATCGGACCAAAGAAGATTCCCGCTTCAGCTAGTGGTCGTAACACGAAGTAAATGCCCTGCCTGTCCGTTTAGAAATTAAGAATAGCTAGAAGAATATCCCCCATCACAGTCGTAGCCAACACCACCAGATCCGTAATCGTAGTGGTCAGAGTCGTGCCCATCGTCAGAAGCACCACCAGAGTAGTGCTCGTCGCGATCGGAATGCTCGCGGGTGTTATAATAATCATTACGGTGCTCGTCCACTGGGCCAGCG
The DNA here is from genome assembly GCA_001247695.2 of Cymbomonas tetramitiformis. Taxonomy (NCBI): domain Eukaryota; kingdom Viridiplantae; phylum Chlorophyta; class Pyramimonadophyceae; order Pyramimonadales; family Pyramimonadaceae; genus Cymbomonas; species Cymbomonas tetramitiformis. The sequence goes on from LGRX02017578.1 coordinate 9,676, forward strand.
CCATGAAGAAAAGAAGAGGCGTGACCAGAGTAATTATATTGTTGCGGAAAAAATTCAGCTTCTGAAGCCTGTAAAGTACCGCCATAGTAGTCGTCCTGGAAACCTGTGTCCAGGGCAGGCTGTTGTTCCAATTGCGAAGGAGAAATAGCCGGAGAGGCCAAATGGCCACCAGCCTCTTGACAATCGTCATCAGACTCATCGTAATACCCAAGTGGGTACCCCGATTCATCTTCGCTTTCAGTAGCTCCAAAATTGTCATGCCCAGAGTCCTCAGAAGAGTATATAGTCGGGCCATGATGCTGATGAAGGTAATGAACTTCGTGGCGCACAGGAGGGGCCTGTGCGCGCACGCTACTCGTCCTAGAGGCTCTAGGCGAGGGTAGAGTAGTGGTAATCTGCGTGGAAGTAGATCGGAGGGACAGTAGCGCAGGTGAATCGCCAACACCTTTCTCATAGAGCGAAATACCGGAACGGACAAAATTTTCGGGAAAAGCACCACCAACCCTGGTGCCACCTGAAACAGCAATCTCCAAAATTATCGGTTCCAATGTAATTGCTGGCTGTGAAAGATTCTGCTGGACGCCCTGAAAATGAGCTAGTGCCCTAGCCTGGGCGTGGCACAAAGATATCAGCTGGACGCGTTTGAGACTGTCCACCTTCCCAACTTCTCATCATTAGATTCCAAAAGAGCGCGCAACTCTTCCTCAGATAAAATCGCGGCAATATCCATCGATGCTGAAACAAGAAATATCCGCTGACAAACAAGCCAACGAAGCAACCAAGACTACCTCGCCGTAATTACCCAAAATTGCCGATGCGTCCAAGCGAAAGCGAGAATAAAATTCCGAATACCTCAAAAGCGAAGGTTGAGCTCAAAATAAAGTAGGGCAGCGCAGGATGCGGGGAACGCAGTTTTACAATTTGTGAGGGCGGTAGAGCCCACTAGAAGAGGGCTGCAACGCCCTGTTTTTTGGTTATCGGGCGGTTACGTTCACTCGAAGGCAGGTGGTTCAAAAGAGGATTTATCGTGCAAACGTCAGTTCGAAAGTGTGGACAAGGTAGATTCGTTTTTGTTCGAAGCTAAGGCACAGTTGGACAGTTTAGTGTCAGAGCCACAATCGCTTTCCGAGGAGCAGCTCTCAGCGTTGAAGAGGGCGCGAGCTACGTTGGAGGATGGTATCGCTTGGGCAGAGGAACGCGCGCAAATTATCCACGTCGCTTTTCAGTTTGGATGGCAAGTTGCGCAGGAATTCGACGAAGAACCAATTGTTCACACTGAAGAGGACCAAAAGCGCCTTAAAAAGGCGAAAAAGATGGCCCTACAAATTATTGCCCCGTTCATCCGTGTGGATTTGCATATGGACAGCGTATGGACATCGTAAGGACCCATATGGACAACCGTATGGACGGTCTGAACAGATTTCTGGCGAAACCTTGATGCATATGTAAGAACCATACGGACGACGCGTAATTGTGGTGTCCATATGAAAATGTCCCATGGACACCGTAAGGATTTCGTATGGACACCGTATGGACGGCCGTGTGGACACCGTATGGACAGAACACATGTCCACATGGTGTCCATACGCATGGACAGAGGCACTATCCAACCGCACGACAGCGCAGGGACACCGTATGGAAACCCGTATGGATAACATATGGACGTCGTAACCGGACGTGCGGACAACGTATGGACCACCGTAAGGACAGCGTATGGATAGCGTATGAACATCACAGTCGCACGTGCGGACACCGTATTATGTAATGCCGCAAGGACGGCATATGGACGGCGCATGGACATCGTAAACGTGCGTGCGGACGGCATATTAACTCCCATAAGGACAACGTATGGACGTCGCATGAACATCGTAACCGGACGTGCGGACAACGTATGGACCACCGTAAGGACAGCGTATGGATACAGTAAACACTCGATTTTAAGAAAACAGGAATTTTAGGTCAGCCTAGCAACTTTCTTATTTATATAGAGATCTTAAATATGGAGTGTTATGTGCTAAATATTGTGAAGAAATCAAAAAAGCTGGCTACTTTCTTATTGGCGGGTTTTCTTATTACTGAGTGATTACTGTAGCGCATGGACCTCATAATCGCACGTGCGGACACCGTATGTAATCCCGTAAGGACGGCATATGGACGACGCATGGACATCGTAAACGTGCGTGCGGACGGTATATGGACTCCCATATGGACAACGTATGGACGACGCATGGACATCATAATCGCACGTACGGACATCGTATGGACCACCGTAAGGACAGCGTATGGATAGCGCATGGACATTATAATCGCACGTGCGGACACCGTATGTAAATCCGTAAGGATGGCATATGGACGACGCATGGACATCGTAAACGTGCGTGCGGACGGCATATGTACTCCCATATGGACAACGTATGGACGACGCATGTACATCATAATCACACGTACGGACACCGTGTAGACTACCGTATGGACATCGTAAACGTGCGTGCGGACGGCATATGGACACCCATAAGGACGGTCAATAATAGATAGTCCACACGCATGGACATCGGTGTCCGTACGTGTGGATAGCTTGTGTTTATAGATATCAATGCGTATGGACGATGCAGTCCACGGTAACGGACATCGGTGTCCGTGCGCGTGGATAGCTTGTGATACACAAAATATTTACAAGGTACAGGGATACACAAAATATTTACAAAATGTTTACAAAATGTTTTCTAGCCTAGCTTTTCGACTTCTTTGCTGGCTTTTCACCTTCTTCCTTTTTTCTGTCAACGTTTCTCTTCTTTGGAATTTGGAATTTGGAATTGGGAGCGGAACCGCCCTTAACCTTCTCATCCTTCTTCCCATCCTTCTTGTCCTCCTCATCCTCCTCAGAGGTGGTTTGCTCCTCGTCCTCGTCCTTCTTGTCGACGCCCTCGCCCCTCTCCTCATCCTCCACAGTCTCTCCGTCATTAGCAGCGGCGGGATCCTCGACAGCCTCAACAACAGCATCATTAGCATCACCATCGGCCGCGTTCTCCTCTTCAACTTCCGATTCTTGTGCATCTTGCTTCTGACACCCCCGCACGTCCTGGAACCAGTGACGGCTCGTTCCTCTCGTATGGAACTGCAAGTGAATGCAACCTTAGTAAGTGCATTAAGAGCACCGACAACAATTGACAAGCTAAATGCCACTAGATCAATACAAGCAAACACACCGTGACGGGGGGGTATCCACGGTCCCGTTCCGATACCTCAGCAGGCTCCAACTTCAGGCCGGCCAGTTTTCTCGCTGTCAGCCTCTCGGGATACAGCTTCTCCGCGTTGGCGTGCCTCAAGTAGGCCTTGTGTATCCTGCGTACATAAACCACTTGTTAGACGGCGTCCTTACGTATGTACACCGTCTTCCACCCGTATGGACGGCACAATAAATGGTGTCCACGCGTATGGACAGCGAAATAACGCCACGCACACATGTACACATGGACGTTCGCGTAAGTGCAAAAGGTAAAAATGTGAACGTTGCAGGGGAAGGCAGGGAGGGAGGGAGGACTTGCCAGATAACATTTTTTCTTACTATAACTGACTGGAGGTTGTGCTCCAGCATCTCCATCGTTTTATTAGCCGTCCCGGTGCGGAGTTGCTCGGCACTCACGAGCTCGTCCACCATCGACATGTGGTGGGGAAGAATCCGCTCCACGGGGTAAACCTCCCCCTTATCTGGGAGGTGAACGACGAATTCAACGTACAGCTCGTAGGTATCTTTGGGCAAAATCATTGGTTTCTCGTTCAATGAATTTCACGGCCCGATGGCGGCGACGGTAGCCCGACCAATGACAAGGTTCGGGAGGCCAGATTTGGTGGCCTTTCCGGTGTCGTAACCGGTACCGATACGACCCACGTCCGCCTGGGGGGTGGCGAAGACGTCCACCTGGTCCCCTACGGCCAAGGGGCCCTCGAGGTTGGGGGAGTGCTTCTCTGCCTGCGGGACCGTCTGTTGAGGCGCTTCCACCTAGACACCGTGCGGACGACGTGTGGACTAAGTCGTTCGTACGGGCGACACACGCGTGGAAACATATAAGAAAAACAGTGAAGAACTGGCGCTCACTGGCCAAACCGTACACCCCTGTGGACAACGTGCAAACTACGTGGTTCATAAGGGTGGAAACAATCAAGCGGCACAAGTTGAAAAAATGTTCACATAACCACGAGCTTGGACACCGTTGCACAACGTGTGGACACCGGCGCTCACAGGCGGAAGAGCACAAAAGTTACCTTTACTTCCGGTTTCTTTTCAGGGGCTTCAGGGGCTTTGGCACCAAGCGCTGTGAAGATCTCGAAGTGCTTGCCTTCAGTGAGTGGCTTGCCAGCAGCAATTGCCAGAGCCACCTGCAGGCACGCCTCTCCTCCGGGTCCGGCGCATCCCTGTGCCCGTATACCTTGTACCCGGCCGCTGGACCCTTGTACCGGATGTGAAAACCGTCGGGGAAGTCCTGGATGGGTGACCTTCCACTTCCAGCGACCGGGCCCCTCCGAGTTGTTTTTCAAATAACTCAACCGGTTGGTGACGTATGTTTTCACCATCCGCAAGGGCACCTGCGGGTGGCGGGACTGGATATGCTTGGCGATTTTGGTGTGGTTGGCCGCCCCAATGACGGCGACCGTCCCAGGGGGTATCAGGCCTTTTTCCTGCCAGTCGTCGATGACCTCCCGGGCGTCTTCATTCATGTCATTTAAGACTTGGGTGCCCGGGTCCACCACCAACCGCGCTGTATTTGCGGCCTGCGCAGCCTCTGCAGGTTGCGCTGCACCCCCTGCCCCGGCAGCCCCTGCAAACAGCAGCATTTGCTGCTGCATGCTTTGCATCTGCTGCATCATCTGCTGCATCGCCGTGTTTGACCCGGTCGCCTCGACCAAGCTGGTTTGGCGACGCTGGTTTGGCGAGGGAGTGGGGGCGGTGGGTGGTGATTTGGGGTTCTGTGTGCGTTGTCTACCGGGCTGAACTCGTTTGACCATGTTCGGTTGGGAACTTACGAAACAAAATTTGCGAGGAGGTTCGTTTGCTGGAGGACTGTGGGCGTTTCTATTTGTGCCTTTACTTTTGGCGGCGATGGGATGAAAACGGTACTCACGGGCGTGGACAGCGCTGACTTCGTGGCGTTCATCCGTACAGTACGGGCATGAACGTATGGACGTTTGACCGTTGAGCTGGTGCGTGAGACAGCGTCTTTTGAAAATGCATGTCTCAATTTCTTTTTTCTCTTTCAAATTGGTATCAGAGTCCTCTCTGTAGGGAAACGCGGTTTTCTGAATATAATTTTTGCCGTGCGGCGATTTTTCATCACCGTGGGTGCATGGCCGAGTGGTCAAATGTTGGTAAGCCGAACGCGTTCTCGCGAGGGTGAGGGGTTCGAATCCCCTTGGAGGCATTGGCATCCACGATACCCCTTGTGTTCTAGCGATAAGAGGCG
>LGRX02017579.1:0-10448 GCA_001247695.2 Cymbomonas tetramitiformis
CAGCACCCAGGTCCGCCCGCTCATGCAGCGCCATGTCAGCACCCAGGTCCGCCCGCCCTTGCAGCGCCATGTCCGCCACGATCGCTCAGTGCCCCCCCTGCCTCCCCCGGTGCGCTTCACTCTTCCATGCTCAGCCATAGGCAACGGCCTGTTTCGAAGCTTCCAAGAATATGTGCGGCTCAGAAATGAAAAACCCATAAACCCCTGGGTTCTGCTGCGACGAAGCCAGTCACCGCAATGCCTTACTGTTGGTGCACGGGCATCACGCTGTAGGCGCCATGCCAGTGCTCCATGATGTTGCCATCCAATGCTTGTGTTTGGGCTGCTACGGCGTAGCCACACTCTGCTGCTGTGTTTGTGGGACTGGTTTGGGCTGCTACGACGTAGCCACATCCTGCTGCTGTGTTTGTGGGGCTCGTTTGGGCTAGCCTCTGTCGCCTCTCTCGGTGGGGTCCCGAATAGCTTCTATGGACCACATGGTCTGTGCAGGTGCGGGAGGGCATCGGGTGTATATTTCTTTCCGAGAGAGGAACCGTGAGGGTAATATGGGTGGCTCTGAGTGGCTACTGCGGGCGGAATGGCACAGACGGCGCTCCGGCTCCGACGTGGCGCTCCCAAAGGCCGGCTGTGGTTGTTAGCAGCACCAGCTGGTGGTTCCTCCGCCCCATCGTCCCTCCGCCCCTCTTTTCTGGATTCAGACCCTCCTATGCGCTGTGCCTCAGGCCCTCTTCGCTGCATCAGCTCGGTGTGCCACGTGTGCGATCTCCGCCTTCTCGCTGCTCGGGGGCCCTCTTCGCTGCATCAGCTCGGCGTGCCACGTGTGCGATCTCCGCCTTCTCGCTGCTCGGGGGCCCTCTTCGCTGCATCAGCTAGGCGTGCCACGTGTGCGATCTCCACCTTCTCGCTGCTCGGGGGCCCTCTTCGCTGCATCAGCTCGGTGTGCCACGTGTGCGATCTCCGCCTTCTCGCTGCTCGGGGATCCTCTTCGGGGAGCGCTCGCTGATTTGCTCCCGGCGTGGCGCCAGGACCCCTGACGAGGACTTCGACATCTTACTGGAGGCGGCAGTGAGATACGACGAGCTGAAGCAGCCTCATCACCCGCCCCTGCTGGTCCTGGTCACAGGTACCTCACTGAGGCGTTCGCCTTGATGCTGCTGCTGACGTGGCACACACCTCGCCCGCAGTCCGCTGCGACCAGTGGCGTGCCTGGCTGAGGGTCGCGCCACGTCAGCGTCTGTTCAGCGGCCTTCGATCAGGCCATGGCTTGGAGGGGTCAACACGTGCTCTTCCCTCTCTGTCTGCGGCGCGTCCGAGGCTTGAGGCATTGGTGAAGGGGAGGCCCTGCGCCGCTGTCCGCGGTGAGAGCGGCGCCGAGCCAAGGACCCCGGTCGATGCGTTTCTCGATAGCCGCGAAGTTGTCACGGGCTGGGGTCATGGCCGAGTCAGGGGCCTCGGGCAACCTCACTTTCGGATGAGCGGTGGCCGAATTAAAGATGCTGGTGGCCCTGGCAACAGGCTCGGTCGTGCACGTTCGCACATGTGCTCACCTGGAAAAGTTCTCCGCCCCAGCGTGGGGAGCACAATGCCGTGCCAACGGGGTGGCCTCCTATTTCTGCTTTGGCGTGGCGGTCAGGCGGTCTCAAACGGCGTGGCTCATACCATATGCCATGCGGAGTTCTTTGCCATGGGGGGCAACCGCACGGCCGGCAGCTTGCCATGGACCTCAGGAGCGCGCGAAGGCGGGGGCTCGGCGACATGGCCTGGGTGCATCATGCAGGGAAAGGGCCTCAAAAGGAAATGTACGAAAAGCGGATCCTAGCGCTCTCCCTGCGCCACGTGGTCATCCGAACATTGTGGCTATCCTTCCATGATTACGCCACACTGCTGGGGAGCGCAGACCTCGGCGTGTGCCTGCACACGTCCTCATCCGGGCTGGATCTGCCGATGAAGGTGCGCCGCTCTTGCGCGGGGGGGGTTTGGGGCAGGGGGGGTGTGGACCCCCAAGCTTGCATCGCAAGCTTGCATTGCAAGCAAGCTGGGCATCGGAGGAGAGGCGGCGGCTGGCTCGAGCCTGCTCGACTGCTGAAGGCGCCACCGACATTGCATTTGGAAGGCTCCCTTCCCTCTTGGCACGCGTTGGATGGAATGCGGGTCTGGTGCGAGTCCGCATGCGCCCGGCAGCGACGAGTGTGGCATGACGTGGCATGTTTGGAGATTTAGCAAAGTGCAGGACCGTGTGGTAACTGGTCAGTTGGTCAGTACCAGGTTTGCGAGCGGCGAGCGTGACTTCAGCATGAGAGAGCATCAGAGCCGATTTGACTAATTCGGGGGGCTGTTCTGGACGGAGTATGATGTGCAGCCCTCTGCTGCATTGGATCTCCATTAGGCTTCTGCACGTTTGGGGCTGCTTATGTGCAAGTCCCGTTTACTTGTGCCTTCCAGCTCGCAACTGGTTGACGTGGAGGTTCTCGACTTGGTGCTTGGCAGTGCACGGTGTGGAGACCTTGCCTGGACAGCCGGCACTCCAGTACATCCATATAGGAGTAGCGAGAGGGAGCATCAGGGCCACGTGGAACTGGAAGGCTGATTGGGAAGTAATTTGTCTTGGAGGAACCTGTGCGGCAGATTCTGGATATGTTTGGCAGCGGGCTGCCAGTTGCAGCGCTGCGCTATCCCACCCTGAACGAGCTGGTGAGGGAGGGCGTGGATGGTGTGCTCTTTGGGTCTTCGATGGAGCTTTGTGATTGCCTTCTGGTGAGGACCGGTCCTCCTGCTCGCTTCTCGCTCGTCGGATGCGCCGGCGTAGGGGGAGTTTGCTGTCTCGTGCGCCGAGTCCGTTCATTTGGCAGGAGTCGGACTCATTGGCTGCAGAGAGAAGAATTCCCCCCCGATTTCGGGGCTTCTCGGTATCCTGCTATAAGCATAGTTTGTGCGCAGTATATTCCCTGGCAGATCTGGACCTGGATTGCTGCAACATTCAATGAATGTCCGTTGGATCTGAAAGGGCTGATCTCGCCTCACCCAATGAAGAAGATGTGCATTTGTTGATAATGACCACCATCGTTGAATTTTGCAGGACTTGTTTGGTGGAGATTTTCCGAGAATTTGGTGGAGAGATTCCGAGAAAAGCGCGGGTGGAAGCTCAAACTGCACAAGGTACCAAGTCTTGCGAGAGGGCGCCATGCAGGCTGGAAAGCTCCGATGGGAGACAGGCTGGAGTGAAATATCACTCCCAATTTTTCAATGATGATCATTATTGGATACTAGCAACGGATCAGAATTTCAAAACTGCATTTTGCTCGATCCAGTGTTTTCCTGGTTGATATATCAATGTACAATTTTCGTCCTGGCAAATGTTGCTAGCAGATATTTGCCCAGACTGTGCAAAAGACTCGCGTTTGGGAAAGATAACATTCATCATTTGAAAAACCATATATCTGTATATGTGTGTGGGGGGTTGGGAGGCGGTTATCCCTGTGGTGCCATTCTGGCGGGCACTGCCTCTTGGAGAGCTCGGTAGATTTGTCTGTCGTGCTGCGGGGAGAGGCAGAAGTGGTGATGTACACCTTTTGTGTTTTCCCTTGAATTTTGTGGGGAGCACTTAGGTGCACGCATATTTCCTTTTTTTGACATGGGGTGTCCATGCTGTGTGGTGTGACTGCATTCATGACATAACCATGGACCAACAGGTCCCATCCATCGACCGGGAGCCACTGGGGTGCATGCCAGCAGGGTCCGCTTACTCCGTAACCCAGAGACCAACAGTTGTTTGGCGACGATCGGTCATATCGTTTCATCTTTCCATGCTGCTTTACATTTGGGTTGGGAATGTGTATGCGTTAGTGGTATCTTGTCACGGCCCCGCCCTGCTCCTGATTTGCTTCTCACATCCACTGGGATGATGGTGGGCTGGCTTTTGTCGGCTGATCTCATGCCGTTCAGTGTATGTGTGTGCTTTGGTGCCCGCATGCTTTAATTTTTTTCACATGGGGTGTCCATGCTGTGTGGTGTGACTGCATTCATGGCATAACCATGGACCAACGGGTCCCATCCATCGACCGTGAGCCACTGGCCACTTGATCGTTAGTATAAGAGTACCGTAGCCCGAACAGCAATTAGGGTACGCGCGGCTGCAAATATATTAGAGGGTCGTGTTACAGGTTACATGATCGGTCGACGCACTCGTCTGAAAAGTAAAGCGTTACAAACTCTAAGCCCTAAGTAGAAGGATTCGATGTCTCTCGCTGTATATGATTTCATGGTCATTAAAATGTTCTCAGGTGGCAATTCCCTCGCGGCTAAATATATAAAGTGAGATGCGGCAGTGCTGAAAATATCAGCATGTCTCCTTTTTTTATTTCGACCATAAGATCGCCCACTACGTACGTTGACCGCTTCCATCGCAAGTGATGGAATCCCATTTTTGCAATTCAACAATCGAATAATCTGCTGACAGCACTGATACGATATCACAGGTTGTCGTGGCGCATCACCATTGCGGGCGGGTGACGTATTGTACGATCGATCAGTGAAATATCGGACCAGATCAATATGATATAGGAAGCATTGCGTCCGATGACTGTATTCCTGATGGACATGCATGTTGTATATAGCCCAACCGTTGCAACAATTCATTCCTACAATTATCGCTTTAAAATACTTGCCTCAGAGTTAACTCAGTGCTATGCACTTTTAATATATAATATGTAAACAGAGGTCTCCCTTGTCTAATGCAGCAGTGCGGTTTCAGTGGAGTGAGGGTCTTGACCAACGTCAACATACCGCTGTGTTGGCGACATTGCCATGCAGAGTGTGGCTGTGATTATATTGACAACGGTAGTGACGAAGCTGGGATCACGGTAGAATTCACACTGCAGACGTGGCATATACTAAGAAGGTTCCGTCCGGACAATCTGGGGCGGCATCGACTGCAAGGCAGTACCCCTTCTCCTGCAGTAACCCAACCACATCGGCCAAGCGACCATTCACATCGTGCACTTCCACGACAAGCTGCTTGATGCGTGCCCAGTCGCCATCCTCCACTCCCTGCAGCACCTGCTGGGCCCCAACAGACAATCGAGTCGGGCTGCTCAGGAGGGCATGCAGCCGTACTCACATCCGGCTTCCTCAAAACAAATATGCCCCGAAAGCGCAGCTCCTGCAATATGATATATTATGCTGTGCGGAGCGTGAAAAACATAAAAGCAAACACGCGCGATCATGGAAATCTCAGGACTTTCGAAATAATATGTTCAGTAAGAATATGCCTGAACGGGAACAAACGCACATCGTTTTCAGAATAGTTTCAGAACATTTCCAAAAAAGGATATTTGAGGTCAGGCGAGACAGAAGTTTGGAGAGAGGAGGGGGTTAAGGGGGTGCAATGCCTGGAGTTCGGCACCCTCCACATCAACTTTCAGCAATTCTATGCTCTTGATCCCTTCGGTTCTCATTAGCTGAGATGCGAGGAACCCCGCCCGATGACCTCCCTCAGATGAAGTGAAGTGAAGTGAAGTGAAATGCCCCACGCCCATGTCCCCACCTCCCTTCGTAATCGAATATTCCTCGGGGCGCCCGCGATGCCGAGTATGTCTCCCGACTCAACATGTGCGCAAGTTGCATCACCTGGGAAATGGTCACCACGCGGCATCGGAAGCTCTCCGACTGCGAGAAGAAGTGGGGCTTCATGGCCTTTCCCTGGAGGGCCCGCTTCTCCGCTGCCTCGCCCCGAGACCCGCCTCGCACAACCTCGTCAGATCACTGACACCCTCGCCATTGCTCCCTTCCTTGCCATTGGATCCACAAGAGCAGAAGACAGCAGCTCCCCTCCTTCCCACCCGTTCAAACGATCCTATGCACACGCAAGCCTTCCCTCCCACACACTCACCCGTCTGCTCGCACACGGTTCACAGACTGCCGCGCCATCGGAATCCTCACCAGGATAGAGAGTGGAGTTGCCGGCCATGTGAGGGAAGAAGGTGACCTCAACACCACCTTCCACTTCCATGGAGGTGCTCTCCGCCCCAGCTGCTGCCATCAGCGTGCGCACCTGCTTGCGACAGATGACAGAGCCGAAGGTGTGACGCCATCAATTCAAACACGCTGAGAGAGATGAGGCGGCTGGTCCCTGCACGGCGTCAAAATGCCGAAACGGGTGACATCCACCATGGGACTGAGGTCCTCTAGTGATCTAACTGAGACTAGCCAAACTACCCGCGCCCTGGGCAGCCAATCACGAGCCCTTCTCTACGTGACACGTGTTGATGGTCCACCCTTTCGGGCAACCCACGTTTTGCTCTCTGAGAATTGCCGCTGCACCTGCGGATGTCTCAAAGCGCGGCTGCGAGCGCTGCGGCAACCTGAGATGGACTCGGCAACTGAGACCGGCTGCAGTACGCAGGTGGCCGTCACCGTGCCAGCAACACCGTGGAGAGACAGCGCAGAGAAGTTGAGAAACGCTCGGACAGAAGCGGAGAAGGTGCCCACGCGCCTCCGGGGTGCGGGTGGACGGAAAATGCGCAGGGCGAGATGCGGGTGGGAGGGGGTTGCTGCAATCGGCCATATCGGAGGTGCAGGTGACAAACTCTTTGCAGACCCGGATGGAGGGGGCCGCCTTCATGCCAGGATGACAGCGCCGGTGAAGAAACCGTTTTGCAGCTGGGAGCTACCTTCACCCCAGGTTGGCGGTGCAGGTCCATGTTCCTCTGCAGCGTGTGGAAGATGGGCGGCACCGGCTCCAGCGCCCAGATGTTCGCTGCACAGCTTCTCGACGCATTAGTCTCCGCCGTCCCCAAGAGAAACAAATACCCCCCACCCCTCCTTAATGGGGTATCAGGGTCTGTGACTGCCTTTCACACCCCTGCCCGTGCCGTCCACCACCCACAATCATCACTCCCGGCGTCATGCAGCCCTTGATGCGTGAGAGCCTGCAGCAAGGGAGTGCGCGCCTCCTGTCCCCCCCGTTCCCAGCTCGAACGTGATTGGGCGCGCACCATCGGCCGCGGCGAATGCTACGCGGAGCGTGAAAAGGCCGATGTTGGCGCCGACATCCACCACGGAGTCCCCGCGAGACAATCGGATCCCGTGCTGGAAATACACGTCGTCCTGGAAAATCTCCCGGTGTATGTGGTGGGTCTCCACGGGGCTCACACAGTGCAGCCTCAATCCGCTGGCGAGCTGGATGAGCGGCGCGTCCGCGGCGCCTGCAGCAACGCGCAGGAAGGGCTTCAGCCGGCAGAGGGCCCTGCAGGCCGCTGCAGCAACGCGCAGGAAGGGCTTCAGCCGGCAGAGGGCCCTGCAGGCCGCTGCAGCAACGCGCAGGAAGGGCTTCAGCCGGCAGAGGGCCCCGCAGGCCGCTGCAGCAACGCGCAGGAAGGGCTTCAGCCGGCAGAGGGCCCTGCAGGCCGCTGCAGCAACGCGCAGGAAGGGCTTCAGCCGGCAGAGGGCCCCGCAGGCCGCTGCAGCAACGCGCAGGAAAGGCTTCAGCCGGCAGAGGGCCCCGCAGGCCGCTGCAGCAACGCGCAGGAAGGGCTTCAGCCGGCAGAGGGCCCTGCAGGCCGCTGCAGCAACGCGCAGGAAGGGCTTCAGCCGGCAGAGGGCCCCGCAGGCCGCTGCAGATATTACATTATGACACACTTGGAGAGGCAGACTCTGAGCGCCTGCTCTCCGGAAGCGTCAGGGTCATACATTATGACACACTTGGAGAGGCAGACTCTGAGCGCCTGCCCTCCGGAAGAGTCAGGGTCATACATTATGACACACTTGGAGAGGCAGACTCTGAGCGCCTGCTCTCCGGAAGAGTCAGGGTCATACATTATGACACACTTGGAGAGGCAGACTCTGAGCGCCTGCCCTCCGGAAGAGTCAGGGTCATACATTATGACACACTTGGAGAGGCAGACTCTGAGCGCCTGCTCTCCGGAAGCGTCAGGGTCATACATTATGACACACTTGGAGAGGCAGACTCTGAGCGCCTGCCCTCCGGAAGATTGAGGGTCATACATTATGACACACTTGGAGAGGCAGACTCTGAGCGCCTGCTCTCCGGAAGAGTCAGGGTCATACATTATGACACACTTGGAGAGGCAGACTCTGAGCGCCTGCCCTCCGGAAGAGTCAGGGTCATACATTATGACACACTTGGAGAGGCAGACTCTGAGCGCCTGCTCTCCGGAAGAGTCAGGGTCATACATTATGACACACTTGGAGAGGCAGACTCTGAGAAGCCTGCTCTCCGGAAGAGTCAGAGGTCATACATTATGACACACTTGGAGAGAGCAGACTCTGAGCGCCTGCTCTCCGGAAGAGTCAGGGTCATACATTATGACACTTGGAGAGAGCAGACTCTGACGCCTGCTCTCCCAGGAAAGTCAGGGTCATACATTATGACACACTTGGAGAGGCAGACTCTGAGCGCCTGCTCTCCGGAAGAGTGAGGTCATACATTATGACACACTTTTAAAGGGGGGGGTGATCCACAGCGGCGCACGCCGCGTGCGAGGAGTGCCGAAGTGCCACCTTTGTTTCTGAGCCCGCAGGCCCCGCCGTGCGTTGCGTCTGCGCCGTCGTGATCACCCGGCTGCTCCAGATGTTCACAATGCCGCTTCGGCGGCTGCTGCTGGCGGAGGCATGCAGGGGGGTGTGCCTCTTGCAGAGCCCTCCGCAGGGCGACCGTCGCATTGAGCAGCCCTGCCTCCTCCGAACCCGGCATCCGACATGTCCCTCTCACTCTGGTCAGTCACCAGAACAGCCGCTGCCTGGTGTCAGCATCAAAAGCTCGAGCGATAACGATACCAAATCCAATGTTTGGTGTCGTGCCTCTACTGGTGGGTCCCCCCCAGGTCCAACACTCGGAAAGCCTCAGCTGTGGGTCAGGCGGCATTACCTACTACGCGCTCCGCATTGAGGTGGTCGCACTCGCTGAGGAGGATCGGGCAAGGGGATTGGTGGGAGTGCGGAGTGTAGCTGGGGAGGGGCAGTGCCGACAAGGAAGTTTAAGGAGGGGGGTGTGCCGCCACATTACCATTTTCGCAGCGGAGCTCGTCTCCCACGCGCGCCACCTCTCTCCGCACGTCCGCCGTGGAGGCCTGCTCTCCGCTCCCACCCCGGGCCCTCTGAATGCCCGAGCCCTGGGGTGGATCACCTGCGCCCTGCGCAGCTCTTGGACTGTCCTCCGGAGCCAGAGCCTCAAAGCTTGACGGTGCCGCCGCAGAGAATGCGCCCGGCTCGGGCACCGGTATGAAGGCGCCTCGATGCGCCTCAGGCGCCTCGATCCTCATTCCATCCCAATCTCACTCGACAAGCCCAATGATTGTTCAATTTCGATGCTTCCCTCTCTCTCGCTTTCCCCATTTCGAAGGTATCCCGATCGAATAAGGTAAGCCCTCCTCGCTCCAGCAGAGGGGAGCGGAAGGGCGCCGCACTGCCCACCTGTAGGATGGCCCTGATGAGCGCATCCTCGGGCCGCCCTTCTCCTGCGGGCTGCACGTGGGCTTCCGCCTGCTCACACGTCGAGTTCCCAGCCGCCAGCCCTCGCCCAGCACCCGGGAAGTCGTCGAATTCCAAGCACCTTTGGCGACGGCAGCAGTTCCCACCTCTCGCCCTCGCGGTGAGCCAGTGAGCGCCGGACTCCCCCGAGCGCTGGCCAGCCAGCGCTCGGATGCATTCAGCCACCTCTGAGACACGGTTCGCTGAGCCGACTCACCGCGGGGGATGTCCGGTGGTCCGCGGCGGCGGCTGGGAAGACGCGGTGGGCCTGCAGGGGCGGAGGCGCAAGGCCCATCCACTCCATCCGCTCCGCCCAGAAGTGCTGATCGAATATAAACGGGCAGATCACCTGCGAGCCCCCAAGTACAAATCGCCCCACCTCGCCTTTGTGAACGCTTTCCCCGATGCTTCTCCCTTCAGCCCCCTCCCCGGAAAGCACGCCTCGACCCCTACCCAGCCACTCCTCTCTTCTGTCCTCCTCCCCGCCCTGTTGCCACCCTCCTCCTACCGTCCGCATCTCACCTCCGCGACCTCTCCTTCACCCGTCTTAAACAATGTTTTCCCACCTATCATTCATATCTCCCCGGCTCTTCCCGCATCCTTATCTTCGCAAAGTTTCTCCCGCCAATCACATCTCTGCTGGCCCTCCTTGGCCTGCCCCCCGCCACGCACCGTCGGAGAGGCATGACAAAGACGATGCGCCGGGTAACGAGATGGATTATTTGTGCCTATCTGCCAGGCAGCGTGACCCTAAACCCTGAACGTCGCTTCCAAAATCAGAGAGAGCATAGCTGATCCCTCACCTCCCTCGCCTCCATCACCCCGTTGCTACCATTCCGTCATCCCTTTATGACCTCCTCCCCTAGCTGCCTTGCGATTCCTACTCCTCGCCGTCACCCCTCTCTGAGGACCCTTCACTCCTCGCCGTCACCCCTCTCTGAGGACCCTTCACTCCTCCTGAG
>LGRX02017581.1:0-37270 GCA_001247695.2 Cymbomonas tetramitiformis
TGGGGGATGTTAGAAATTTGGGCTTGTATATGAGAGCTTTGCATGTGTTTCCAGAATATCAGAATTTCAAAAAATTGTAGCTCTACGATCATTTGTTATGCTGGAACATGCCTTGATCAGTACGGACTCATGCGTACGTTGAGAGTATGCCAAATATATACATGCGAGCATTGAGGTCACTCGGGACTATCGGTATCTGTCCCATCATATGCACGCGTTTGCGACAGCTGTAACAAACGCCGGCTTCTCGTGGTACCGAAGTCGGGGTTGTCCAGCTGGTGACAGGCGTGACAGGCGTGACGAGCATGACAGACCTCGCGCGTGATGACGGCTCGAGAATAGCAGACTTGGTGAAGAAGATATGGTCACTGTGAGATGACCCTGAAGTGATAAGAAGATATGACAGTTACAATGTTGCCACTGACGTGTCAGTCAGAAGATGGGGAACGGTAACATCATTAAAGCTGGCACAGAATAGTGACATTCTATTGGTAGATGAAGATTTCAAGGCGGAAGTCTGTTACAGTTTTTGCAGATGTGATATTGACTTGAGAATAAGTAGGCCCTGACTGCAAGTCAGGACTAGTGGACTCATTATTGTTTTGCCTTCGCAAGTGCTAGGTGGCTGTTCGCGTGCCGAGTGCTAGATTGCTAAGACAGCTCTGCTCACAGTTTTGTACAATAATTCGTACTTTTGGTGGTTTTATTATCTTTTGGTGAATATATTATACTGCTGTTTTTTATCTTTTTACATGTTAGAAATTTGGGCTTGTATATGAGAGCTTTGCATGTGTTTCTAGAATATCAGAATTTCAAAAAATTTGTAGCTCTACGATCATTTGTTATGCTGGAACATGCCTTGATCATTACGGACGCATGCGTACGTTGAGAGTATGCCAAATATATACATGCGAGCATTGAGGTCACTCGGGAATATCCGTATCTGTCTCATCATATGCACGCGTTTGCGACAGCTACGACTGCTAGAAACAACTCACAGGCAGTGGGGAACCGCTGCCGACGGGTAAACAACGGATCAAGCTAAACTCAGATAAACGGAATAAATGCTGAGTCTAGGTCGCTAGCTGTACACCTAAAATGACACACTGAATATGGCACACTGACTGTACGAACTATTCAGGTTGTCATTTCCAGCACACCACCTCGTTTGATTGAGGTGCACAGCTTGTGACAACGCACCACCCTAGCTACTAGACTTACAATGTAAGATGTAAAGTGCTAAGTCTAGAAGCTAGTCACAGTCACAAGTTTGGTAAGTGCTAAAGCATAAAGGACATGCTTGATGCTAGAGCAGGATGAGCTAGGAGCCACAAGAAAGAAACAAAATACATCTCCGAGCATAGATCCTCTTTGCCTGCTATTGGCTAGGCTCGTTCAAAAGGTCTGCCGGTCTGCATGTCGGAACGAAGCCACCGAAATAATGTAAGCCCTGCCGGTCGATGCAACTTGTTGGTTGTCTGCACTTTTATAAGGGTTCTCTTGCCCACGTTCGTGTCAGAATGGAGTTAATCGCAAGTGGTCAGCGGCAATAATTTGAAGGTGCTAAAATGAAAAGATTCCAACGACAGCAATTGGTCAATAACCACAGAAACGACCTGCCGGTCAGTATAAAGAAAAAATCAGTAATCATCGGAGTAGTAGTTATGCTCACAGCCGTACTCCTCGTACGCTCCACCATCGAAATCCTCCTGCGCACCACCACCCTCGAAAGACTCGTAGGCTCCTGCATCCCAGGCAGCCCATTCCTAAGGGGTGTATTCCCCATCATCCTCCTCTCCTTCAGCGTATTCTGCCTCCGGAAAATTCTCGTTTTCATTCTCTCCTGTGTCTGGCTCATTAAAACAAACCGTGCCCACAGAAAACTCTGGCTGCGGTAAAAATTCTCGCCTCAAGTGAGGGATCCAAAACTCCGCCAGAGTCTTGAGACTCGCCCTGGAAACCTTTGTCCAAGGGCGAGCCACGTTCCAGCAGTGTCTGCAAAAAATGCGGTGAAGCCAAGTGGCCACCTTCTTCTACACTACTGTCATCTGACTCGTCGAAATACCCAACTGGGTACTTCGATTCGTCGTCTACGCTACTTTCTGACTGTTTTACTTCCGTCCCCCCAGAGCCCATATAGGGAGTCGAGTGGTAGACATGCCGATGGTAATGAACTTCGCTTCGCACAGGAGGAGCCTGCGGAAACGCTTCTCTCGCTGGAGGAGAGGGTCGTGTGGTCGTGACTTGGCAAGAAACAGATATGAGATTCTACAAATATCGTTGCGTCTGTACCAACGCTCTTGTCACAAAGACGAGAGCTCGAAACGGCAAAATGTCCGGAATCTGAACGGCCCAAAGAGGCACCACCTCTCCCAACGCCATCGCTAGAAACCAGGATGTTTAAAACAATTGGAGAACCATTCGCAGAAGAAGCCCCAGGAATTTCAGACGAGTCCCGAGCATGTGACAAGGCTCGAGTCATGGAAGCGATACGACGCGTAGTGCGTGAACGATTGAGAGTGTCTAGCCTCTCCAACTTGCCATCAATAGCCAACAAACGAGCATCGAGCTCCTCGCTCGAAGAAATCTGAAAAGAACCCATAAAAGAAACTAAATACAAATAAGGAATCCACTCAAGAAAAATCGTAGAGCATCACCTCGTCGTAATCTCCCAAAGCCAAAGAGCGTTCCAAGCTCTAACGTAAATCTGATCTCGAGTGTCTCATAAGACGCGAGAGCACTCAAACGAGAGATATGGACCAAATAAATAAAATTCTACGCTAGAAACACAGCACGCAAGTGTGAAGGGAGTCCCATAACCTGCTAGAAACAGCTCACAGGCGGTGGGGAACCGCTGCCGACGGGTAAACAACGGATCAAGCTAAACTCGGATAAACGGAATAAATAATGAGTTTAGGTTACTAGCTGTACACCGAAACTGACACACTGAATATGACACCTGACTGTACGACCTAGTCAGGTTGTCATTTCCAGCAGCGACTAGCCATGAGTGGCTAAATTTCGACGCTTGGGATGGGGTGAGGGACCCAGCTAGGCGCTGAGCGGACGGGCGGCGTGGCTCGACGTCCGGCACATGGCTGATTCGGGTTATGGAGCTTAACGCGTGACGACGCATTTTTTCCGTGTAGTATCGTTAAGTTGGAATGGTTGATTGGTCTTGTACACCACCTTTAGCGTTGCGCGTTCCTTAAATCCCACATGACCTCGGAATATCTTTGACGTCTGCTCTACCCGTCCCTGGACGATCACTCCGAATTTTGTTAGCCGTCGCCATATGCTTAGCTCCGCCCACATTTTCCCCTCTCCCCACCCCTATAGTCTTCTTATCATGGTTTCCACACGATCGACATCCGCGGGCGTCTAGGCGACGCTCCCTAGCGAGCATGTTCGACGACGCAGCGGCGCGACATGCGGTTACGCCGGCTACACCGTCCGTTACGACAGCTCCGGTTGCCAAGCAATTTGGCTAACGCCACCTTCGTGGCTACTGTACGTACTTTGACCAAGGAGAGGTTCGACGAGTCCGTGGCCAAGCACGTCATCAAGAAGATCTTCGAGGAGAAGACATGCCCCAAGCGTATGACCCGCAACGCAGAGTGCCGCATTCCAAGGTAGTTGACAACGAAAGTCACCTCAAGAGCGAATCTTGCGAGCGACCGATTCGACTTCGCCAGAAATCGCCGGCGAACAGAACGAAACGAAGCATCCGTCACGTCTTCATGATGTCACCTCACGATGCCATGACTTCCTTCCCACACGGTGCTTGATAGGCTTTACCAACATATTCGATATAAAAATGTATACTGTGATACTCAAGCACATTGACCGAGCTCCCTAGTGTTAAGCTGTTGACGCACACGTTGTGCAAGGTCCTATCCTTTCCATATCCAAGATACAACTTATTTTTTGGGGCGAATCCATGCGATGGGTATATAGCAATCCACCTCACCTTTTGTTTGCCATGATCGATTGCTGGCCTACAACGCACTACCGTCATCATATCTGATTCGTGCAAACCTAGAGCACTAATCGTTATACATTCCTGCGCGAGGATGATAAGGCATGTTGCCCATGTGATGCTTGGAAATGCAGTGAAATAAGATGGAATATCAAGCTGAAAACACTGGGAACAGAGAGTGCACAGGTGTTGCTCACATCCTGCCGTAATATACCTCTTGTACTCTACTTATAGGCGCAAAGGTTTCACCAGATACACAAAGGTGTGATGCTGTCGAAATCATACGATCATTCCATCTTTCCATGAAATTCTTTCCTCCCTCTCCTTCCATAGTAACAACACAGTGAGGGAGTAAAGCACACGGGCTCGACGTCATGAGACACTGCAATTAGCTAAAGATTGAGAAAGCAAGCTGGTCGATACAGGAACAAAACGCTCAAGGAATTCTCGTATGTTCCCCCATCTGGGCAACCTGGACTAAACAAGAACGCTCTATTGTATATTGGGGGCATTGGAGCACTCAGTCGTCCAAGTCACTGGAGTCCTCTGGATCACTTAGCACACTGGGGCTCCATAGGAGATAATCCCAGGAATCCCTTGTGTCGCTGTCACTCGAACCTTCTGAATAGTGTACGGAACGCAAGTCCTGTACGTCAGAATACCCGTAAGCTTCATGTGTAGGAGTTCGTCAAACCAACAATATGAGCACAAAGCTCACCTGGTAGGCCGAGCGCAGTGGAGGAGGTGGCATCGGGCGTGCTGGAGGGGCCAGAGGTGAAACGCAGGTGATGGAGAAAGTGACATTCGCGTGACGCGGGCGCTGTGTTTCCTGCCCGGCTGCAGGTTGCGCCGCCGGTCTTCCTGCCGGTCGTGTCTGCTGTACAACTTGCTGTCGTTCAAGGTCTGCAGCCCGCTGCTGAAACTGACTCCCATCGTCCCCTGTGTCGCTGTCACTCGAACCTTCTGAATAGTGTTCGGAACGCAAGTCCTGTACGTCGGAATACCCGTAAGCTTCATGTGTAGGAGTTCGTCAAACCAACAATATGAGCACAAAGCTCACCTGGTAGGCCGAGCGCAGTGGAGGAGGTGGCATCGGGCGTGCTGGAGGGGCCAGAGGTGAAACGCAGGTGATGGAGAAAGTGACATTCGCGTGACGCGGGCGCTGTGTTTCCTGCCCGGCTGCAGGTTGCGCCGCTGGTCTTCCTGCCGGACGTGTCTTCCGCCTTGTAGCCAGCTGCCGTGCACACTTTGGTTGGTGGGAGTCCTCCTGATCCCTTACCACATTGCGGCAGCTTAGGAAACTTTGGAAGTGATCAAAGGAATCTCCTGTGTTGCTGTCACTCGAACCTTCCGAAACGCTTTCGGAATACAACTCCTGTACGACAGAACACCGATCATTTTTTCACGTGTAGGAGTACGCAAAACTCACACTATGCTCTAGGAGCTCACCGGGAGGGTCACCAGAGATTGTGGCATCGAACTTGCTGGAGGAGCTGCCAGGGTAGTCTGCGCGACGGAGGGCGGAACTTTCGCATGTGAGCGCAGCAATTCCCTCCCAAGCAGCTGCTGGGCGTACTCTCCAGTCGGCTTCCGGGCATGCTTATCAAGCATCTCCCGTGCCTGTTGCCAAGTCGTCAGTTGTGCATCCTGCTCAAGTGCCGGTTTCGCGGGCTGCTGAAACGCCCGCGGAGTAAAGCAAGGGAGACGCACATCTCAGAAAGTTAAGCTATATTCCACCACCGTATCGGTAAATTTCAATAGTTCAGGCAAGGTCGCACGTAGCCGAAGGATGAAGTTCTTACGTTGCAGCCTTCTTGAGAGAAAGGCTCAAAGGTCTCTCCCATCAAGTATCCATTATGTCCATGTTTCTCTGCTTGATGAGGATGGGAAACAAGCGTCCAGTGTGCAGTGAGTATTTCAACTTCTCTGCAGAACCGTTCCTTCGATGACAGCTGAATGAAATATGCCACGCAAGCCACCAAAAAGTGCATCCCAAGGTAGTTATGTAAATCGGCGAGAGCCAATCTATTCGAAGCAGCTAGCGGAATCTGTAAGCTGTACATCGCACAGCAGTTCAAGCAAGATAATAGAGTCATCAGAGCACTTGGCCAATAATTGGTTGAAACCAGCGATACCGTCAGTGGATGGAACAGAAGCAACACCATGGTTTGGGTGGTTTGCGAGTGCCACGGTGATTCGTGAAGTTGAGGTAAGCCGCCGTGAGGAGCGGTGATGGAAACCCAAAGAAACGTGTTGCTCACTATGTAGGATAACGCATTACAATAAACAAGCCTGCATGTTACTTTACGAAATAAGAAAATTGAAAGTGGCACCGAAAGGTACCATAAATCCGATAGTAATCTCAAGAACTCTACACCGCTACACTTTGAGGCTTCAGAGCTCTCTACGCTGTGCGAGATGTGGCGTAATTGAAAGTCACTATTAACAGACTGGAAGACTTGCTGCTCAGTGAAAAAACTGGCAGTGAACACGAAGTAGAAGGCTATAGCTCCGAAGCTCGCACATATAAAAGGAATGTGCTCGTTGAGAAGATCATTTGCATATCTCGCGTAGGCATTTTCGAGTGTCGAACTTCCAAATGTTAGGAATAAGGGCGACATTTTTTAATGGATTTTGAACTCGTCGGGGGGCAGAGGCCCTTTCCCGCTTCGAGCATACGCGTTGTCGATTATGGTCGCCAAAGAAGCAGCGCCTGATGACGGCATTGCGTCTCCGAGTCTACTTTTAGTTAGGAATAATCCAGGAGCACCGTGAAGGCCACGTGCACAAAAAAAACAGTGGAGAGCGGATGCATATATTCCTCCCCTCTCCGACGAGTATAGTATGCGCCAACTCCCGCACGATATCCCTATCGCCCCACCCGGGCTCTACAAAAAAACAACACAATTCCGGTTGTCGATGTCGTGGCTCCTGATCGTGATGAGACCAAGCGAAGGGGTATAGAATTATCAACGCATTAGAGCCCTACAATACTCTATCATTGGCTATCATTGGCTATCATTGACTAACTTTGGCTATCCGATTTGAAATTATGACAGCCCTGTCATCGGGGGGTCTGTGGGGGTGACTAGGGGTCACAAAAATTAAATTTTGCCGATTTCATCGCCGGTGGGGGTCCCCTTCGTCGACCCCCCCAAATTTCAGTAGGTTTAGGAATTAGGTTCTGGGTTTAGGGTTTAGGTTCGGGAAATTACGTGAGAATTACGTCAGAAATCGTAATTTAGTTCAAATGCGTATCGTTAATAAAATAGGGTAATGGGTATGGGGTAATGGGCATTTTTAAAAACATTTTGAAATAATAATAAATAAATATACAAAATGATATTCTTCCTTTGATATACTTTTATAAACAACCCATTACCCGGTACCCATTACCTTTTATTTAAATAGATAAATAAATTTATGTTAATTTATGTTATTTGTCCTCTCACGTTCTCTCACATTCTCTCATATCTTTTTTAACTTTAAGACATTGACTTATATGAGTATAACAAGCATGGCTAATCTATTCGAAATTAATAAAAAAGCACCTATCGAACTTCAGGAAATTATTTACACAAATAAACATAAGTTGGAAATGAAAGATGTGTTTGAGGAAATTATTGACCCAAAATTGCCGTTCCGTTTAAGAGAAAATTGTTATTGTAATTTAAGTTTTGATGTAAGATGTACTTGTTGGATTGATGATGTAACATTTGATAATTGTCCAGTAAAGGTAGAAACGATTTACTTTGTAATAATGAATGACTACGAAGAAACCGCGAAAAAAAATGAAAAAACACAAAACATTAATGTTATCAAAAGTGAAACAATTAAAAAATATAGATTAAAAAAACACGAGTGGGAACAAATTGTAAGATGGTATAATGAAGAAAATCAGTGAGCATAACTTTAAACAAACAAATAAATAAATTTTAATAATGGTAATCTCTCACATTCTCTCATATTCTCTCACATTCTCTCATATCCTTTTTTTAACTTTATATTTTTATAAATTTATAGATTTATAATCGAACTGAATTCATCGCGTGCGCGTTTGGCTGTCACGCGAAAAATCGAGCCGGCACTTTAAAATCCGAACTTGGAAATCAGAGATGGAATTCGAAAATCAGAGATGGAATTCGAAAATCAGAGCTGGCACACGAAAATCAGAGCTGGAATTTCAAAATCAGAGCTGGATTAGGGAATTTAGAGCTGGCACTTTACGATAAGATTGCACACGAAAATCAGTGCTAAAACCCGAAAAATATAGCCTTCGAAAATCAGAGCTGGCACTCGAAAATCAGAGCTGGATTTTGGAAATCAGAGCTGGCACTCGAAAAACCAAAGCTGGAACCCAAACAATAAGAACGCCAAATCAGAGCTGTCATATAGATTGTAAAATCCAATGTAACACCCAATATAACACCCAAGAAAATAAGTTATTCTATTTCGGGGCGTGTCATTTGTCGAGTTATATCTATTACAGCTTCCCTGTACTTTCATTAAGGAAATTTCAAAATAGCAAAGTCAAATCCAAGGTAATTCCCAACAGCCTCTCACTCCACCCCATCGCCCCGCCGCCAAACCTAACACAATGCAGCGCACTGAAAGTTTAAACGTTTCCGCAGACGAGTACGAATCCCGAAAACAAAAAGCCAAACCTTTGTTACACACAATCCAGACATATGTATTTCAGCAGTAGTCAGAACACCCCTCCCCAAAGTTTTCAGGATCGGGTTGCTTGGCGTCGATCGAAACATGGGCGAAGGGTTACCCAGCGGCCAAGTTTACCAACACAACCCGGGTAGAGTATTGCAACACAATTTACGAAGTTTCTTTCACTCCCACCCCCCACTAGTTAGGCCTTATCTTGCAAAATGCTGACGACGAGGAGGGCGAAAAGCTCGTTCAGCACATGCACATTCAGCGCGCCGTTCAGGAGTTAGCAAAAGCTCAAATTAGTAACGAGCATAGTATAGAGAACAAGCCTCTGTCCGCGATGACGGACGAGGAGATAGAAGAGCGTTTGGCCCGGCGAAAAGCTGCCAAGGCTGAACGTGAAGCTGCGGCGATCGCAGCTACTAGAATGTCCTAGTGACACAGTGAGTGCGGCACAACGGCAGCCGCCTGGGCCGCGGGGAGGTCAAGCGGTGCCTCCCCGAGCTCCAATGAGTAAGAGTACACGCATGACTCGTAAACCTCCTCCTCCGGATCGAGGAAAGCCTCATCCAGCTCTGACAGGATGTCCGCAATCGGCGTGCCCTCGGGGTGGAACCCCGCCACATGCGCACTCTGCACCCCTCCAGGGCAATCACGGCGGAAGTGAGGGCCGCCGCAGTCCCAACACTGGACCGAGTGGCGGCCCTGTGCATCTCGGGTCACTCTCAAGGCAGTCGGTGAACCACCGGATGCAGGCTGCCGCTGCCCCTGAGTCCGCGGTGGAGGGGCATGAGGGGAAGGGTGAGAGCCCTTCCTGTGCCCCTTCATGTTCTGTTGTCGATTCTTCCCGCCGCGGGCCAGTCTGGCGCGGGGAGTTGTGCCCCTGTCGCCCCCAGACCGGTGAGCACCCTGTCCGGATGCCTGCGGCTGAGCATCCCGAGTCTGTGGCGGGTGCCTGGGCTCGTCACGCCTGCGGCCACCAACAATGCGAGCCTGCGGGATGCCCGCACGGGCCATAAGGGCGGCAGAAGGGGACTCCCTAGAGAGAAGTGAGGCCGCCAACGCGGAGACCCCATCCTTTTTCTTCTTCTCCTTAAGCAGCTTCTTTTCCTCTGTTTTCTGCTGGTGGAAGGCCTTCACAACCAACGTGAATTGCTGAATGCCGAGAGCCCGCTTCTCCCTGCCCTCGGCCGTCTTAGAACTCCACTCCTGCAGAAGATCCTTATAATACAGAGGGCACATGCGAAGGGTGAGGAGGTCCAAGGCGAACCCCACACCCCACACGTCGTCAGGCTCTATACCAGGTCTGAGCTCGGACCGGACAGCGGTGTGGTGCTGCATGAAACCCTTAATATAGGGCTCGGGGTCAACATCCTCCAGCAGCTCGATCGCCGGCGCTGTCTCGAACAGGTAGCCATGGGACACCCACGGCCTGCGTCGCCTGGCAACGGCCCGGCAGATGACGAGCCATGCACGGCGTCCATCATCCGGAGACACCGTAGCCGACTCCTCAACGAGCCGAAGGCATGATCTGTGAGATATATAGCTACGGGTATATATCGGGTTACAGTCAGAATGCTTTCACTTTCGGTGTTTGCATAAGTCAGAATAAACATAAGATAGTCTCGGCTTTATGCCGGAAACCCTAAGCCTGTGACACCCGTACTGTACGGAGTACTAGTACAGATAACAGGAAGTGACACACGGTGTGTCACATCCAGCACACCACCCTGGACTATTACGGTACGGAGGAAGAGTTAGGGTGGAGCAGGGTCGTTGCAGTTAGGAAACACACCATCTCAAGCGGTGGAAACAATTCTAGAGGGGGCCTGTGCTCTTGGCCAGGGCGGTCCCAAATCTCTAGCTAGCCGTGCACACAGGGAGGCATCTTGGCCTTGAAGCTGATCTAGCAGGGCTACTAGCAGTCACAGAGCAACTCTAGCCACTTTGAAAGTGGTCCACAAAGCAGAGTTCACTGTAGAAGTTGCCGTTGTCAATCTCAAAGTCCAGATTGAAGATGTCAAAAGTGTCAAAGTCCAAAGAACCAGAGTCCAGATTGAAGTTGTCGTCGGGGTCAGCGGGTCCAGAGTCCAGAAAGGCGGAGTCACGGAAGAAGTCCATTGCGCAATTCTGATAATTGAAGTACTGCCCGGACACCACCGCCCGTGGAGCAATCTCCGCGCCACAAAGTGCAGAGGCGGTGACGGTGTCGAGCAAAGCCACGCTCACACACATGAACAGAGCTGGCAGTGCCGCTGCCGTGAGGAGACCGCCAATTGACGGTGTCCGGACACCACCAACCCGTGGAGCGGGTGGCGGTGTGTACACATGCAATTCCTCGTCGCCAGACTCGGAGTCAGCGACGCTGGCTGAATCATGCGTGGAAGAAATGTACGGAGGCAGGGGTGTGAAGGATTGAATTGAAACCTGTGGCTCGGGCTCGAAGAAGCCCAATTCCACAGACATGCCGTCCATAAAGGACTGCTCGAAGGGGGGTTCGTCGTCGACGAACTGCTTCGGGAAGATTAGCGCGCTCTCGTCGGTCTCGGTTGCTACTTGCGGTTCAGGCTCTGCGATGCCCTTGTCGATCACGGCGGGCGTGTCCGTGCCGAAATGAACCATGGGAAAATGCTGCGGAGCCGGCTCAGCACCACCGGCTACCTGCTTCAGCTCACGGAGAGCTGTGCGCGCCTCGTGCACGCGGGTAGCAAGGAGAGAGGGCGGAGAAGGCTTTAAGCCTGCGTACTGTGCCCGAAGGCCAATGTTGATGTCGTCCGCGAAGGTGAAGGGCTCTTCGTCGTGACGAACAACAGGCTGATCATGCTGCCCACAAAGTCGAGCGAAGGTGGCGTCGTCCTGAGCGTCGAAGGCGGTCTGGAACGCGGAGACGATCTCGTCGTTCTCGTCGGCAGCCACCAAGTCGCACTCCGCGCATGCCATGTCGTCCGTGGGGCAACTCGCGGTGTCGTGGTAGTGTCCAGGAGGACAACGCGCGCACTCAGGGACGAAGGCGGAGGAGGCTACGTGGAAGGAGATGTTGTGGGCGGAGTTCTTCTTGTAGTGTTGCTGACTCCAATTCCCGTCGGTCTTGAGCGGGCTCGCGGCGAAGCGGAAGCCCTTCCGCGCGCCATAGCCCCCAACACGATTGCTCCGTCCATGGAACTTCCCATCGTCCCTCCTGTTGCGTTCATCCCGCCAACGTGAGGGCGGAAAGGAGACACCCCACTTACCGTCAGTCTGCTGGCGGTGGCGGTGAGAGTCAGTGAATCCAGAGAGAGGCTCGTCGTCCTTGGCGATTGAGTCCTTTAGCGTCACGAGGGTAGAGGCGGCGGCCTCTAATTGCTTCTCGAACTCCATGATGAGGCTCTTCACGTCAACCCCACCAGAGTAAAGCATAGTCGGGGAAGTCGGAGGTGACGGCTTAGGCTGCTTCGCGCGGCCAACACCGTTCTCGCTCTCCCAAATCTCGAGGATGTGGGCGTAGATGTCCTCGAGGTCGACCTTGGCCAAGTCCACGTCGAGTCAAAGCGGCGTGGTGACCTTGTCGTACATGATGGGGTCGAGGGACGCGAGCAGCTGCTTCTTGGCCATCATGTCGTCGAGCGGACCAGAGGGCGAGTTGCGGATAGCCGTCAGGCAGGCGTCGAAGTCTTGGATTAACGGATCGGGGTCGAGCTTGGAGTCGAAGTAGATGGCACACAACTCCTCGTAGTTCCCAAGGGGTCGGAGAACTCGAGGAAGCAGCCTCTTCGTGACTTCAAGCAAAGCTCGCTTCCCATCTCGCGGTGAAGCACGTCCAGAAGCGTCCACCCAACGCCTCGCGGGTGAGTGAGGCCTCGTCAAGGATGTCAACGTCGTGAAGAGGATGGCGTTGTAGACGTTGTTGACCTCCTTGGTGGCGTCCGCCAAGTCGAAGAGGGTGTCGTTGGCGGTGTCTTTCTGATAAGGGCTGAGCTATGCGAGCCCTGTTATAATATTCAATATTATCAATAATCACTGTGCAGTTGAACAGCATACACAAGTGAACGTATGAGCGGGTTTGTGAGTGCAGTCTGAATCCAGAGCTGCTGAAGCACAACGCTTCCTCACTTAAGTACCTACGTCTCCCATCATCTTAGATGGTACCGCCATTGGGTTGTGAACCCGAGACGTAGGTTGAACGACCAGCATTGTGTAAACGACTATTTCGTTCATGCTGCGCATGCATGTTCCGTGCATGCTAAAGCGAAAGATGGTTCTTGAAGAATCGACAAGATGTATCTTTGCTTTGTCATCTTCGAGTTAAATCATACGAACTCTCGATGACAGGGATGCCTGATGATATGACATAATCATCTGGCGACATGTACAGTCATCGTCGACCGTACTGACGATTGTCATAAATGTATGACGCGACTCGACCTGTACAGTCATGATCGACCATACTGTCGACTGTCATAATAATATATGACACGACTGACTGTCATAATAATATATGACATGACATGACATGACATGACATGGTATGACATGTATGACAGGTATGACACGTATGACATGTATGACACATATGTCATCGGTCATAACCCTGACACTTTCAGCTCAAATGCCGATTGTAAAGATGTCACCAACGACGTCCACAAAACATTGCGGTCCGTTTCGTCACCTCGGAATGACGCCTCCTTGGGGCCAAGAGCGTCGCGAGATGTCCTCTTGATTAAATCCACGTCCCATGATGAATTTTGAACGGCCACAGCACGTGTCCGCTCAGGGGCCGTCAAATTAGCCGCTGGAGACGCAGGTGTCGGCCGATAGCGCATCCCAACGTCTCGGGAAAAAATTGTGTCTAGCCGAATCCGGTTGTGAGCCCCCATGGGAGGCGTAGCTTGCGAAGAAATACTCATGATAAAAATCCTATAGGTGGGTACGTCGGGGTAAGGTGGCGATGGCGCGGAGAGGAGGAACTCGCGGAAATGGTGATGGCAAAAGCAGTCAAAACGTCCGTAACTGCGAAATCCCAATTGTAGATCCGTGATCGCTGTCGAAGATCGTGAGAAAGTGAAAATAGACGTTGACGCCGAGGCTATGCGATCAGCCTACCTTTTGGAGCCTGGAAGGCTCACTGAGCTGGACGTGAGATATATCCTGTATTTCAAAGAGCTTCTTGAAAATAAGTTTGTTGTGATCGATAAGAATAGGATCTGCATAGAATACTAGGCGGATCGATCTCAAAAGGAGATCTCCACTAGGCCATCTGACCGTAGGATCATGTGCGCGACAATACTTCGCTTTTTGCATCCCAACATGCCATGCCACAACGCGAGGGTGGCGTCGCGATAAATGTACGCGACTGCAGTGGCACTGTCATCGTTAGCGTCTGGCGATCGTGAGATCGGAAGTTCGTCTGTGTCGCCCGTTGGGATTCGCGCTTTGCTGATTAAGTAAGGTAAGTAAGTAAGTAAGTAAGTAAGGTAATTTGGTCCGGTTCCAAATCATAAGGAGCAGAGGTCCTTACCCCGCCGAGCCTACTTGTATATAATAGTAATAAAAATAAAAATAATCGTATAACGTAGGAGGAACGTATATAATAATTATTTAATATGAATTATAAATAAATAAATGAAAATAATAATAATAATAATAATAATGAATAAATCGTTCGTTCGTTCTTAGGAGGATGTATCGTAGGTAAAAATTAGTTGGAGGGAAAATTGAAAGGACGACGACCGCTGATGGCACGGTCGCGGTCGGGGCTGCCCTTGGAAACCCTACTCTTGTTCCCAGAGTTTCTCCGAGCGCGGCCGCTGCGCGGCCTGCGACACGCGAGGGTCGACGTTACAGTTGATGGAAGAGGCTCGGAGAAACTTATGGACCCCACAGAGTTACAAACCCTAAATGTCTATTTTCGTCCATAAGCTCTGGGGACAAGAGTATTGGAAACCCAGGCAAGCCCGCCTGGTTTGACAAGGCTCAAGCGACACAAAGGCCCCTACGGCGAGGTCCGCAGCGAGCAACCGGATCGATTTATGTCCTTCGTGGACACGCTGCTCTTATGGGAGCAGCAACGCGCGACGACGAGGCGCAGGCGCAGGCGGTCATGCCTCGCGTGTACGGGTATTGCAGGATTGAGAATCAAAATGACGTGTCACTGAGACACGTCATTACCTATATATGATATATTGACCCGTCCGCTAATATTTATGAATATAATACAATTACACATATGCACCTTCAGTGCGTATTAAATATTTTTATTTTTCGTATACCTGAAACCCAACGTATATCGTATATACTATACTCCCCCTGTGCGAACTTCAAACGATCACTATGCACGCGCAGCTGTTACGTCAAAGTAACGTAATTGCGCAACGTGCTATGATGCTGTGCAAGCCTTGGTTGGAACTTGGAAGCGAGTGTAAGTGAAACTACGCATTCCAGTGGGTACCATTATACGGCGAGCATAAGTGCTATATCAGCCGTGGGTGGGTAATGATGCTTATCGAACACAGATCTCAGAAAAGGTTCGTCACCGTGCTCGTTACCGCTCGCGATTGGTGTGGAGGTAGGACGTGGAATATATTATTTAAGCGTTATGAGATCTCACGATTATCCATATAGCTCAGACCACCGTCACTTGAGAGAAGCGCGGTAATGTGCCTTTGTTGAGGCAACCGCGACGAGTGGTAGTCGGGCGTTTTACTTGAAAGAGAGTTGGACGGCGTAATCTGTTTATTACGGGATATGCGTGAAGTCGAGCAACAAAAATAATGCATAATTGCGAGCGGAGATGGCCGTGTCTTGAATATCACAATAAACGGGCAATCGAGCAAGTGAAATTCTTTATCGCCGAAGTTCCATTTGCACTGGTGTCATTTGCATTTTATCACACTGTCAGAGCGATTATCCATTGGATCAAACGCAATGGCATCTTCACGCGAAGGTACGTCACACGGTAACACGAATACTTGTAATTCGTAATCACGTGTAGTATAGTCATGATCCCGATGCAATATTGTTAGTGACGACTGAATGTATAATGCTAATAAGCTCGTCAGCGACTAGTATGCGACCCTACTTAGGTGCATTTGCGCGCGATCGTGCATGCTTTGGTGGTATATTTTGGTGGCATACTACTTCTATCAACGCATAACCAGCATTCGCGCGAAATGAGCACGAATGCAGCATAGCTACGCGGATATGTGCGTATATAGTATCGGAAGACTGAACCGCTTCCGTCAACGTTCGAATACGCACTGTAAAGAGGTATGGTAGTTCCTTTAGTCCTTTGGTCGTGGCGTTTAGTCTGTTTCACCGTAGCTTGAACAGAATGAAAGCTTATATTAAGAAAAACAAGCAGTTAGTATCGTGACCGCGCGGTATAGCTGGCAGTATTTCGTGTGAGCGACGCCGGATGTATCGCGCAGTATGCTCGTGTGTGCAATGTCTATGTACTCAACCTTCAGTAAATTTGTTGACAGCGATAACTGTTGATGGGAGCCCTGCGTGGGTATTATTAATGGCACCATGCAGCATCGGGACCAAAAAGAAATGTGCAGCAGAACGGGAGACGCCAACTGCCACAGACATCGTTCCGCAATCGTGGAAGTTCATTGATAGTGAAACGATTGCAGATCCAAGTAAGCTAATCGCAATTATGGCTTTAGGCCCAAGATGGAACACACATGCCATCATAGCATTCACGCCAACATTTCATCTGTCATGTGAACTAGATATCTGTGTCAGGACAGCGTATACATCTGCTGATGAGTGGTCATTTGTCGTGTACGACACATCTTCATGCACAGTGGCACATATCGGGAATTCTACGTGTAATGATACCTTGCATTCTCGTGATAATAAGCACATCGGGCGGCAGCAATGCTATAGCGGCATTGATTGCCTTCGGCAATCGAAGAACACCAATGATTGGGTGAAAATCAAGCTTGGCCCAGGACTGTATTCCATCTCTGCCCGATACTATCAGTTAGGCGGAAAGAATGCCCTGCTTTCAGAAGGAGGAACAATGTGCATGCTTCCTCAACTAAAGGTGAGTGTAATGAAATCGTCAATGCACAGTGATACCAAGGCCCGTCCCATGCTCTTGACGTCCGTGTTTCAACTGCAATTAAAAGCACAATGAGTATGTAATGAGTATGTAATGAATGCATGTGTGTGATTGTGCCGTCATGAACTTTAACAGCTTCAAAGGCTATCACAGCAACACCGTTGATCGACCTACCTTCCGTCAGAGCAGCAAATATATCCCCTTAGATTTTGCTAGCTTTACACGAAGGGGCAACTAAATCAATGTTACCACACAAAACGTTGATTTTCAAGTCAATCGCAAACATTGCACACAATTTCACACGTGCTATTGCAATCAATTTTGCACCATGTGTCTGTTGAAGCCCATCCACTCTATAATTTATAAGCGATGAGGGCATCACTTCTTCCCTTCCTTGTGTGCAAGTTGTTGCATGGGGTTGCTGTTGCTGCTGTTGCTGCTGTTGTCTGCCTGTGTGCCTTTAGTAGGCAACATTGTTAGCTAGTCAGCACAACGACAATATTTGTGGGATGTATATAATTGTCAACAAGCATGATATTCCTATGCATATATATCAGTCACGACAGTGAGTTCAAAATTGTCCTCCGCGGTTTCTAGGCTTCAAGTATATTCGCAATATTGATACTGCCCGGTATGGATCTTACTTTGATCCTTTTAAAAGGATCAAATTGCTGCAATTGATTTTTGCATTCCAGGATTACGTTGGTCGCAGCAAGGTCCGTGCAAAGGTTCGCGTGCGCAACATCCCTGCTGATCGCTATTTTGTAGCATACTTTGATAATTGAACGATGAATTACGATCAAACAATATACAAACCTTTACAAACTTTGCAGCCAACATTGTCCTGGAATGACATATTATGTTCAGAAGTTTTGGTGGAATTATGCATGTTCGTTGCAATTTCCCTACCGTTTAAGTATTATAGCGAAATTCTATATTGTGGTACCGGTTTAAGTATTATAGCGAAATAAAGTCACTCCAACGTATCAAGTTCTTTGATTTGCAAAATTTGAGAGAGAGAGAGAGAGATATATATATATACATTCACCACAACAGTTAATTTATATATCACAATAACATTTTAGGATAAGTAATTGAATACATGCACTCATTGATTTCAACACCTCCTACTCTTCCATAACCCATGTATCAGAGTCATCTTCATTGACATCAGTTGCGGGCGCCAGCTCGAGCACCCCAAACTTAGTTCAGGCGGAGTGCCAGCTGACGATCAAACAGAGAATAGCAGGACAACTAGGACACTTATATTTGAATATGTTATATCATGGAGCTTGTAGATTGACCTGAATGAGACTACTGCAGACGTCAAACAAACACATTCCTGCCCATTTGCTAATGTAAATGGGTTCCAGTTTTCCCTTGAGTGTGAGTGACAGAGGCTAGGCACCAACGTAGAGAGAATGATGGAAATAACATGAAGTGTGAAACTTTTGGAGAATGTGTTTTCATTCAGTTTTCACGGTGTCGGTTACTTGGTTAACAATATTAGATAATTCGCTTTAATTGACGGTTTTGGTATCGTCTTGATGCCTTCGGTTGTGGAGCTGCGTGTTCGCGGGTGAATGAATGAGTGGATGTCCGCTACTGAGATAGGGACACACATAGATAGGGGTATGAGTCGGCTAGTTGTATTCATGCCATATAGCAGCGGTTGGTGGCACCTGATAGTATTACTATGAACATGCGTGAATTGAATAAAGTGAGAAGACGGCGATTTATGTGTAGTTTGTAGTGGTTGCTCATTGCCTTTAATCACGTTCAAAGTATGCTCACTGAGTGTGGTATTCGTTCATAACGTAATAAGATCTCAAACAACGGATGACGATGCAACGTGGTATCTACATTTTTCAATAGTGACGCTGTTGAGTACATCATCTAACAACTAAATAAGTGGACGTTGTTTGATGGTCTCAACCAAATCCGGTGTCCTCACTGATCCACAAGGCAGACAACAATAATGCAACTGAAAACACCATTAATTCTCACACCGCACATTTGATTTTGAACAGATCATTTTGTAGATATCCTATAATCATGCAAATTTTGAAATTTAAGGTATCTATCTCTCTTTTAATGTAGTACGCAAGCAACATGGGGATCTTGATCAGTGACAACTTACAAAACAAAGAAGTAATTTATTTAGGCTCTGCAATACAGCTCATGGAATGTCAAACATATTGTCTGCTAATTTATCAAGTATTATGATATGCGATGTAGCACTGCTGTCGCCATGGACATCACATCACCTGCACACACACCATTATTAGTGTATTTTGCCGAAGGTGTTTTGGCAATGAAGAATTTTTGCAAGGGTTAAATTCTCTACTAACACATGATCCCATGTTTTGAGAATTCAAAAAGTGCTTACTGTAACCGATTAATCAAAGTCGAACCTAGCAAGCTAAAGCCGTATGACTAACTCTCATTGGCATCCATCGATGTTGGGGATAAATTATGTGTTCAGTGATCGTTCTATGAGGCTGGCATCCTCATGTGGACCGTGCCTTACTCTCCTCCGAAGGGGCACTGTCGGCACAGCATCCTGTGGTATACGGGCGGCGACTAGCATGGCATTTTTGTGCATATGTGGTGCGGGGGTCATGATGGAGAGGGTTTGCTACCTTTGAAGGCAGAGGATTATGAAACGTTTTCTTGTCCGCCTAAGTTCCTAACAATAAACATAAGCACATTTTATCATTGCATGGTTATCAGTTGCGTGTGAGACGTTAATCGATGATGATTTTATTGGTTGGTTCACGTGCGCCAATAAGGTTATTTCAAGGTCTCTCTTACACTTGGCCGACTTTACACAAAAGTTATGATAACCTTTTTATTAAAGAAATATGTTGCCCAAAGCAATCGTAACGTCTTGCACAAATTGACCACGGTGTTGAAAAGTTATCGTCGATACCGCTCAGTTGTCTCCCATACTTAACCATACTTAAAACGCGCACTCGAGTTGCCTATATCTCATGATCTAGAAATTCTGAAGTCAACCAAGCGCATAAGAGAGACCTTGATTTTTTTAAATGAACGGTATGCATCACTAGCTGGTGCACTCATCAAATTATGCTGGTTATGTGCACATAGCCTATGCGATAGCAATATATTTATACTAGCTTTATTGATCTCAATAGAGAAACTGTGCTAGGCCATCGCGCAGCTGTTTATTAGTGGCTATGGTGCCTGTATGACTCAAACATTTAATTCTGCGATCAATATCCACACACGCCGCGCCTTTGTCGCTCGATAAATTGTGGGCAGTGACATGCCATACGGCGGTGATGACACACGTGTATTCTGTTGTCACGGCATTGCATACGTGAACGATGTGATGCACGTTTATCAGCGACATTGATATCGGCCATTGAATGCTCGCCAGTGTTGCAAGACTATTCATCATGTCATGGTGTTCGGCAGGCACTAGCGAACGACGCGCCGTTTATTACCGCAGCGTTATCGCGTTAGAGTTAAACCGTAAGCAGAACTTTTAAAGATACTGGCATGTTGTACCCTTCGCGTTGTGTTCGCGATAGTTTCTCTCGGTTCGTTCATTTGGTGATCTTTAGGTCATTGGCAATATGTCATCATTGCTCGTTGCGATTTCAGCTGTGTTCCTTCGGTTACTGCTGGTTAAGTAAGGTGAGGTAACATAATTTGCATTGGTCCATCCAATAACGTAAAGGTCAGAGGTATAGTTGAGACCTCAAGAATGACGAATGTTCGGGCGTCATAATGAGCAGGGCGATACGATTCATATGTAATTTTTAGAAATTTATGAGGTGCTTGGTCATCTCTTAGAAAATCTCTATACAAGCATACAGACTGATATTGGAATTTTATGGAATGTTTCTATGTCAGGTGGATGACATGCTTATCATACGAGAGACTCCGATCTTGCCAAATTTGAATAAGATATTGTATGATCGACTTGGTCAAGGGCAGCACGTAAAGTTCTTGTGGCTATATCGAGCTATGCATTATGTGCGCATCTACACACTTGGTGGATTCTCAATTCTGAAACGGGCATTGCAATGCCACGTTGCATTTTTGCAACATGCACGTTGCCATGCTAATAAAAAGTGGTATCAACTACAGAAGTGATATTATTTCATCTCTTATGGATATTTATTTTTTGTCTACAAGCCGGTTGGTAAATGAATCTTCTGAACAAACATATGCATTGTACGTATTACTGATTGATATGTACTATTGCGGTGTGGCTTTTCAAGTCACGCTGTCAAAAATGTATTGCGCGCCAAACTGCTGCAGTGGTGTGTTGTATTGCACGCCCGGGTGATCTTATTGTGGTATGACGGATTTCCATGCCAATCATGTAAGGCGGAATGTTGACCGCAATAGTGCAGATTGACATGATGCATGTTCAATGTGCGATACAGCTACGTGGGTTGAGAACTCTCTTTTGGATTACATGTGTCTGTGATGTGATGTGGTGGGATGAGGTGCAGTACATATTTGTCATGTTGTATTTTGAAGCAATGATTCCAAAAGAAATCATCTACAGAGAACTCCTACCAGTTGGGAATCCGGAAACCAATTATGCGTGGGGCATAGTGGAGAAAGGCACCGCATTACAGGTGAGCGGCATGTGTGTGCGTGAGTGTGTGTGATAACATTCCATGGCGCCTCACTCATGCAGTGCAACAACATAAGAACACACTGTATCATAACTTTCTATCTCTATTATTTCATACATACACAAGTTCCTTAAAAATGTAATAAAAGTGCTATCTTGAGTTAGAACCCCAACCAGACGAGGCTCCTACCTCCGATGTGGATATCGTAGATTATGTGTGTTGTGTGTGCATGCCAAAATGCTAATGAGTATTCATGGGTCGGAAATATCCCCGATATGGAATATTACCATTATCAGGGGAATCAATGATATGTATGTGTGTGTGCTTATCTTTGGACCGACTTCTTTGGCAACCCGCATAGCCACTCAAGACCGGCTGCACTAGACGATCATATATTTTTTAACAATATTTATAGAAATAGGATAAATAATAACTTACTGTGCTGCAATTCTCGGGTCTGTGTCTCAGGTGGAGATTCACCATCTAAATACACTACAACAGAATCATCTATTCCTTACAGTTTACAACTGTGCAAGTTTCCCAATTCTGTGGGGCATTGAAGTTGCACAGCCAGAGTACCGTTCTGAGTTCTTTAATCAAAATGGCTACTTCTTGATACGACTGCATTCCAAGGTTACTTTGCTTGGCACGGACACTTATAGTAGAGTTTCATTTCCTACGGCCAAAAATTTGGTGACGACTAAGCTTATTAACCGCAACAACATATCATATCAACTGAAGAGCTTCTTTGTTTGAGATGCGCGCCAAGTAGGTCTGGAGTAGATCCTGCCATTTACATCCTGCCTATATATCTCTCAAGCCAGAGCATGTTGCTATTGCTCGTCCTGAGCTCTACCCCAACTGAGAAGGTGCCCTAAAATATCTAAGCATGCGGTAAACAGTTCCCACATAAAGGGAGATCTCTCCCCTAGGAATAGTGCAGCTTGCTTGCCCTCTACTGGAAATCCTTGAAAAAGTGAAAACAGTAGGGAGTAGGAGCAGGCTAAACTTCGGATAAGAATTTCGTTTATTACAGCCGATCAACAACACATAATTATCAGGGGTTCACAACACCACTGGATTATCTGCTTAATAAGAGAGCACTAGACCCGTGTGCCAAGAAAAAAGGTGCGTGCCTCTGTAGAGACTGGAATAGAGCTGTGCGTTATTGCAGCTTTGGAGAAAGCGAAAAGAGAAAGCTGACCTGACGTTAAAAACAGGACATCAGGCTGCTTCAGACGGCGTTCCTAGACGGCACACGTGCCGCAACAGATTCGCCTCGATATCATCCTCAGACCTAGGCTGAGACAGAGACTTCGCATCGGGCACCTTCTACGACAGAAGCAGAGCTGAGCAGCATCAACTGAGGTAGGATCAACAACTTAGCAGGCGAGCGGATAGCTTTTTATAACACCGAACAAGGTCTGCGTCATCTCTTCTCAGCGCGCTAGCGCTTGCATTCAAACAGTTACCTCGGAGACTTGATTTCGGGGGGAAATGAAAGGTTTCGAGCAAAGGCCTGCGCCAACCTCTTCTCAGTGTGCTGCAATATAAGGGCTACAACAGAACAACGGTATGTAAACCACATGCTCTTTAAAAAGTTCTGGTGATGACTTCCCAAGTAGCACCTCAAGTACTCAACCGAACTGTTTTATGGTCCAACATCTCTGGAAGTCTCGCAATAAACGATACGTCTAAGAACTGGCTTCCGGATGAACAACGAGAAGACAAAAGATGTTTCCACCAAGAAGGGCTTGACTGCTTAACGCTTGGATTGGAGCAACCGCTGCGGTACTTTAGAAAACCAAGAATTAAGCTTCCTCGTGCATGTTAGCAGCCGCAACAGCCAGGAGGTGGAGTTCCAGCGGGAACCTGTCACCCATTTCCGATGTTGCTCAGCAGAGTAGAGTGAACAAGAGGCAACTACGTGGTCAAATTTCATAAAACGTAGAGATGGAGAAGTCTACTCATAATCTTAAGAAAAACTCACTCGTGAGCATAGAGGGACAGACAGCAGCATGTTTCTCAAGAAATAAAGAAGCAACGTATAGCGAATAAAATCTTCAAAGCTGAACAGAAACACGTACGTGCAAATAAATAGCTAGGTTGCAAGGACGCATCGGACGCTGCTAAGAAAGTGAGTAAAACATCTACATGGGAAATGCTACGTCGAAGTTGAGTGAACAGGCATACCATTCTGCTGTCGCAAGGGCAGCAGCAAACAAACGGGAAAAGGAAACAGCCGATAAGCCAAGTAATCGGTCCGCAATATTTCTGTTCTATCATTTGTTGCTGTTGCACCATCATGACTGGAGCTCCTGCCATTTGCACTTGGGGCTGCATCATTTGGGGCTGAGGGTAAGCCATAGGCGGCGGTGCCCCAGGCTGCGCGTAAGCCATCGGGGGTGGCGCTCCAGCTGGCGCTCCATAGGGGTCTCCATAGACGGCAGGCGGTGGTTGTTGATGATATTCAGGATTGTATGGGGCTGCCATTGCGTTGAGAAATCTAAGTCATCGAGAAGACAACCCGCGAACAAACACCGCCGTGCTCACCAATCAGACCTCCGCCACGAAAGAGCAACAGGTGTCAACAGTCTCTCATTTACGTGGGAATACACGACACACGAAACTCACCGTGATTCCAAATACTGCTTATCCTTCTTTCGGGCTCAAAAAGAAAATGGCTAACACGTTCTCATTCGAAGACGCATAAAATAAATGTTTTTCTGTAGGGTATCGATAAGAAAGTCTCCAACTGCTTGGAGTTTCCTTTGGAATATTGTTGGGTGCTAATATTTCTTATTGTTGAGTGTCAGTTAGCAGTTGAAAAGTTTACACACAGGCCGAACTGCATTCGATTGGCCCCCCGCCCGCCTCCGATGCCGATCAGACGCGGACGCGGACGCAACATCGACAGTGCTCAACGTACGTTTCGTCGCACCGAAGGTGCATCTATTCCTCTCGTCCGAAAATCAAAATGGAAAGGAAAAAGGCACACTTGACACTAATTATCCCCTCCTATAATTTATAGGGGGTACGTAAACGTACAGGTGGGGAAAAAATATTCCCCAATCTTCGTGAACGAACGTATAAACTTTGAAAACAATCCAATACCCCCCTCCCCCTCCCCCTCCACCCCTCCCCCTCCCCCCACCCCACCCTCCCCTCCACCCTCCCCCCTCCACCCTCCCACCCTCCCCCTCCGCCCCCACCCTCCACCCTCCCCCCCTTCACCCCCACCCCACCCTCCCTCTCCACCCTCCCCCTCCACCCCCACCCCACCCTCCCTCTCCACCCTCCCCCTCCACCCTCCCGCACCCCCCCCTCCACCCTCCACCCTCCCCCTCCACCTTCCATCCTCCCCCCTCCACCCTCCACCCTCCCCCTTCCCCCCCTTCCCCTTCCCCCTTCCCCCTCCACCCCTCCCCCTCCCCCCCTCCGCCCCCTCCTATATTTATATACGTGACACGATGGCTTCTGTCCCGAGACCGATAGGAAACCGAATGACAAGGCTTCACCTTAACACTGCTAAATGACACTGAATTTTCCTCACTCGACAAAGCTTCAATGACAAAGCTTCCGGTAGGGTGCCGTGGTGGACTCAAAATGCGTTTCGTTTTCGAAAAGCGAATAACGACCTCCAAACAGAAATCGTTGTTAGGCATATGCTTCACTTTGATACGATTTTATGCCGTGATATTGGCCAATTTACCCCAACATGTTATATATAGTGAGAAACTAGAGCTCAAGGGCTGTTTATAGCCGTTCTCAGATCTCGATTCCGATCATCGAGCTGGAAAAATTTGACCATCGCGTCTGGTCATGTCGGCTGGTTGCAACGGCAAATTCCGCGCTTTCACAGCTTTCTTCCTCTCTCTCTCCTCTTTGAAGAAGCGGCCGCGCAGAGCAGTATTTTTTGCAGGAAATATGGCAGGTACAAAACGCTTGGCTTCTGCTGCCAACCTAGACTTCCCTTCTCCTCCCAGTGATACCAGTGACCCTGTGGACGTGTTGTTTTTTTACGCTGGGCAGTGCACTGAGAACGAGGCGCCAGTTTCGACTGATGGGGTTCGCGAAGCTATTGCTGAGATCGAGGAGAGGGGGCTGCCCCATGATGCTGACCGCAGGAAGGTCTTGTTCGGGACTCTTATGGTATGGCGTGGTGTGGTACATTTGCTCACGCTCTTTTCTTTTGCCTTGAACATCTCGCTGCTCGTGCTGCTGTGATAAGCTGCTGTGCTATTCGTTCCATTCTTTCGTTGTATGCTTTGACGTGAGGGTTGCGTTTCTTCGTTGCAGAGGGGCAAGGGCAAGCGCGCCCCCCATCCATCCTAGGTTGTGCAAGCAGTGCGACAACTTTGGCCTGCTGAGCGCACCTCTGCCACTGGAGAGAGCCTCGGGTACATGGGCTACAAGGCCTCGTGACTTGAGGTGCGCTGCTTACCCCTTTGCATATATAGCATTCTTGTCGCAACCTCACCTGCCTAACACGTCACGCAGGTATCCAACATGCCCTTCTTTTCGAGTTCACGGAAAACACGTGCCCAGCAGTGTCAAAAAAATATACATAATAGCGCTCCAGTTCTGGAAAGAGTTGCTACTCCCTCGCAACCTGTGCGAGAACTCCCCAGTCCACGAGATCTTGCCTCCTCTCTTGAGAATGCCGCGGCAGAAAATCCCGAGCCAAATCCTTCGTGTCGGCCGGACGCAGCCTCTCCAGAGTTGCCTTCTCCTGCCTTGAAGGCAAGGCAACTCGGAAGCGTGAGTCGGCCTGCTACCGAGGTGAGATCCCGTTGGATACCTAGTTATCATCAGTTCAACATTCTTTTAACATTCACGTTACCTCATGTACTCACGTGGGGTCACTCTACATTTTGCAGGCATCACGCAATGCCGGAGTTGAAGCTAAAAGCACCAGCGAAGCCAGCTTGCCACAGTATATGGACATAGTAGGTAGCTTGCGTGGGCGTAGGATGATCATAGACTCGGGGAATTTCATAGACTTCTTGAAAACAGATGTTGTGTGCTCTCGATGCTGTAAAGGTAACTTTTGTGAAATATATTTAACGCCTTATTTAACTGTATTGTTTGTAACTATTTCGTTTTTCTTTTATATCAAGTATATTGCGGTGTCTAAAGTTGTGTCTTATACGTAACGTCTTGGATGAAAGAGTTCTTGCACTGCCTGCAGGACATATCCTTCCGGCAGTGCAAGATGACCACAGTCCCCACATCGTGGACTGTGGTCTGGCCTCCATCATACATATGCGGTGTACATATTGCCCCTCCGAGGACTGCTCTATCACTTTTGACACTTCTGCTAAAAACGGACGGAATGCATATGAGATAAACACCTTGCACGTCTTGGGAGAGCAGAACGCTGGCTTGGCCCCTGCTAAGGTTGAAAAGCTCTTCACTTCCGTGGGTATCGACTACACCTTGCATAAGACTAACCACGGCAACCTTCAGAAGCAAGTGGGAGCAGTGGTTGAGATTATGGCCAAGGAATCTTGTGAGAAAGCCTACGAGGACGAGATTGTTGCCACCATGGAGGTTGAGGGCACCACCGTGATCGAGAATGGTGAGACGTACGTCAACTTGGGCGCCACTGGTGACTGTGCTTGGCCTACTCGAGGCTCTGGACATGCATATGCCTCGTTTTGTGGCGGGTTCATCCTCATGGGCGCCATGAACAAGAAGATTATGTCCGCGAGCATATTCTCCAAGATGTGCACCGTGTGTGAGGTTGCCGAGAAGGTCGCCAAGAAGGAGGACAAGCAGCCGGTGTACCCTGAGCATGATTGCTTCCGTGGTTGCCGTGGCATCATGGCCGACAATGATCCTCTTTGGCGAGGCTCCTCGAAGGCTATGGAGCCGAAAGGAGCTTTGTCCACCGCCCTCGGCTTGGGCAAGCATCGTTTGAAGCGAGACATCCTCAAGGCCATCACCGCCCGCATCCGCTATTTCACAGCCGATGAAGACAGCAACATGATCGCGGCCTTGAATGACCCCAAGCTCATGCCCGCCTGGCTTCGACCTGTGGACAAGCTCTCTGACCCGAACCACATGCAAAAGATACAGTACAAGTTGTTGGAGGAGTTGAGGGTCAGGGAGAAGTGGAAAGGCAACACCCTCTCCAAGTCGGTCATCGATTACCTGAACCGCCTCTACCGCTACGTGATCAAGTCCGTGGCCGCCAAGGACGATCTGAAGTGGGCATTCCCTGACTTTGAGAAGGTAGAGTGGCTTCAGGGGGCGGTCATGAACGTAGTGGACCACGCCTTCGGGAAGCACGAGAACTGCGGGAAGTATCGTGTGCCGTTGACCGATGGCACATGGCACTCAGATAACGGGGTCATTTTGTAGCTACCCCCTACCATTTTTGTAGCTACTGTGACATTTTTGTAGGTGTCCCAGAACCGACCGGGAATTTCCCCCGGAAATTCTGGGACAATCTTCGTTTTTGTAGGTGTCCCGGGCTCAGTCTGGAAAGAAAAAAAAGTGTACTTACGGGGGGTGTGGGGGGCAGGCCCCATCTTCGATGCGGAAAAGAAAGTGTACTTACGGGGGGTGTGGGGCGAAGCCTTTGGGCTCAGTCTGGAGGGAAAATTGTACTTACGGGGGGTGTGGGGGGCGGAGCCCCCCCACTGGGCTCAGTATGGAAAAAAAAAGTGCAAAAATGCAATTGGAATTGCAAAAACGGTCACGATTCTGCAAAAGCCGACACTGGCGCGTCGCGTCATACTGAACGAGTCA
Source organism: Cymbomonas tetramitiformis (assembly GCA_001247695.2). Lineage (NCBI taxonomy): Eukaryota > Viridiplantae > Chlorophyta > Pyramimonadophyceae > Pyramimonadales > Pyramimonadaceae > Cymbomonas > Cymbomonas tetramitiformis. The sequence goes on from LGRX02017581.1 coordinate 28,061, forward strand.
TTCAACGATGAAGACGGACAGGTTTGGCGGCCCCGTCACAACCGCTGTGGTCAACGTGCCTCGGAATTCATGGTCGCGAATTTCAGATTCATGGTCATAAATTCTAAATTCATGACCATGAATTTCTGATTCATGGTCGCGAATTTTGCTGGATGTGACACCCCGTGTGTGTCACAGTCCTCTGTCTGTACTAGTACTCCGTACAGTACGGCTGTCACAGGTTCAGGGTTTCGGGCTTAAGCCGAGCGACACTCAATCTAACTTCACTTCTTATGTTATCTTAAGTGTAAACATTCTGTGTTTCAGCACCTCAATGTATAGTCGGCACTATATATCTCACAGGTTATGGTGCGCCAGGCACCTTCCACTACTTTTGATTGCATGAGTGGCTAAGCCACTCCGCTTGGTGGGGCGTTGGGGGCCCGATTTGATGTCGTGATTTTCGCAGTTGCGGTCGGGAGCTAGTTTACGGGCGGATTAATTTGGTGTCGCTGCAGCGTGCGCCTACCTGGGATTATTTTGTATTGTCCGCGTTGGATTCCGCTCGACTGAGGCTTGATCAACTTTTGTCGTGGGATTCCTTGGCCGCCGCGTTACGATCTTGCAATTTCACAGTTACGGCTCCTTAATTATCCGTTCCGACACTGCATCTTACGGCTCTCGACCATCGCTTTTCTGTATTCTCCGACATCGGCCCTCTACCCCAACGCTCCCGCCTACTGGATCTTCATCATGAGCGTTAATTCCCACGTCACGCCTCCCTTGGGGGCTCAAAACCGCATTAGACTAGACACCATTTTTTCACGCGACGTCGGCTCTCGTTATAGGCCGACACCGGATTCTCCCGGTGTTGCCCTCACGGCTGCGGACCGGACTCGTGCTACGGCCATCCAAAATTCCACTTGGGACGTGGACATCATCAAGAGGATTTCTCGCGACGCCTTGGGCTCCAAGGACGAGACCTTCCGAGGCGATGAGTCGAACCGCAACACGCTCTGGACGTCCATTGTGAAGTCCTTGCAGCGCGCGTTCGAGCAGAAGGACCCCGCCAGTGCCGCTCTTTTTGATCTGGCAGACGCGACGAAGGAGGTCAACGCCATCTTCAACGCTATTCTCTTCTCAACTTTGACTTCGTTGACCTCTCCAAATTCGCCCGCGCGGCGTTGGGTTGATGCCTCGGGACGGGCTTCGCCTCTAGATGGCAAGCGTGCCCTTCTGGAAGTGACCAAGCAAGAGGTTAATCCCTCGCGTGGTGCGACCTCTTGGGCATTACGAGGAGCTTTGCTCCATTTATTTCGACGACAAGAAGGACCCCGACCCGCTTATACAAGATTTCGACGCATGCCTGACTGCTATTGGCAACCGGGCGCCTCTGGGCCTCTCGACGACATGATGGCCAAGAAACAGCTGCTGGCTTCTCTCGACCCCGAGTTCTACGACAAAGTGATTACCCCCCTTCGTCTCGACGTTGAGTTGGCCAAGGTCGAGCTTGAGGACATCTACGCCCACGTCCTCGAGATTTGGGACGCCAACGCCGGCAAGCGGAAGCACGTGCCCCTCACGGACAAGAACATCCTGTATTCTGGCCAACCGTCCGACGTTGACGTGAAGGCCCTGATTCGAGACTTTCAATTCCACATCGACGCCGCCAACAAAGTCCTTGCAGCGCTCTCCGACGATGATGCGCACGAGGAGCCGACGACTAGATGGCCGGCTCCGGCTACGGGCAGGCCTACGGGCAAGCCAGGTGTGCACTTTCCACCTTCTTCCTGGCGTGACCGCCAGAACCGTCGGGTGGATGGGAAGTTTCACGGCCGGAGGCGTGATTTGAAGCACCGCTTCGCCGCTTCGCCCCTTCCCAAGGACGGGAATTGGCCGCAAGGCGTCCGACGCCACAACAACGACAAGAAGAATTACGGCATGCACTCCGTCTCCTTCCACGTCCTCTCCAAAGCATTTGTGCCGGAGTGTGTCCGTTGCCCTCCGGGGTTTTGGCATGACTCCGCGAACTGCCCCACCGCCGACATCAGGTGCGACGAGTGCGTGATTGAGCAAGCCGACGACGCCGACGGCCTCGTGTCCGCCTTCCAGACTGCCTTCGACACTGAGGACGACACGGCCTTTGCTCGACTCTGTGCCCAACATGATCATCCCTTGGTTCGGCAGGACGAGGAGCCCTTCACGTTCTCCGAGGACATTGACGTGGGGCTCCGAGCACAGTACGCGGGATTAACGCCCACCCAACCCTCACTCCTTGCTACCCGCGTGCACGAAGCACGCACCGCTCTCCGCGAGCTCAAGCAGGTGGTTGGTGGTGCTGAGCCCGACACTCAGCACTTTCCAATGGTCCACTTCGGTTCGGCCACGCCCTCCGTGATCGACGATGCCGTCGTGGAGCATGAACCGGAGGTGGCGATCGAGACCGAAGAGGACGCGTTGATTTACCCGAAGCAGTTGCTTCGTTGACGGTGAGCCGCCCTTCGAAAAGTCCTTTATGGACAACATGTCTGTAAAATTGGGCTTCTTCGAGCCTGAGCCGCAGGTCTCACTTAAATCCTTCAACCCCTTGCCTCCGTATATTTCTTCCACGCATGATTCCGCTAGCGTGGCTGACACGGAGTCCGACGACGGGGACTTGCATGATGCCGTCCCACCACCCGCTCCACGGGTTGGTGGTGTACGGGCACCCTCAATCGGCACGTTCCTCACGGCAGCAGCACTCCCTGCTCTGTTTCTGTGTGTAAGCATCGCCATGATCGACACCGTCACCGCCACGGCACTTTGTGATGTGGAGATTGCTCCACGGTCGGTGGTGTACGGTGCCTGCTCTGGTTATCAGAATGGCACAGTGGACTACTTCCCTGACCCCGACCTTCTGGACACTGGACCGGCTGACTTCTACAACATCTTCAATCTGGACTCTGACGGCTTCGGCATCTACAGTCTGAACTTTCAATTTGAGTACTACGACAACTTCAATCTCTGTGAACTCTGCTCTGTGGACCACTTTCAAGGTGGCTAGAGTTACTGTCAGAAGCCTAGTAGCACAACTAGATCTGTATCACGGGCACAGCAGCCTTCAGTGTGTAGTGCTAGCTAGAGATTTGGGACCGCCCTGGTCAAGAGCACAGGCCCCCACTAGAAATTTGTTTCCACCGCTTGAGATGGTGTGTTTTGTTTCACCTAACAACTGCCTGTTCCACCCTAACTCTTCCTCCGTAATAGTACAGGGTGGTGTGCTGGATGTGACACGCTGACACCCCGTGTGTGTCACAGTCCTCTGTCTGTACTAGTACTCCGTACAGTACGGCTGTCACAGGTTCAGGGTTTCGGGCTTAAGCCGAGCGACACTCAATCTAACTTCACTTCTTATGTTATCTTAAGTGTAAGCATTCTGTGTTTCAGCACCTCAATATATAGTCGGCACTATATATCTCACAAATTTTTAGCTTTCGCGAATACTGCACGTCGGATCAACTTTACATTCGAGCGACACTGACTGATAGGGCTTCGCTAGCAAGCGAATCGATATGATATAAAGCGAGGCTATTATTGAACGTTAATAGCTCACGCAGAGTACGTGTGGATATGAGTGCAGCGCTTCTCAAGAAGTGACTGCTGTAGCTCAACGCTACCTCATTTACGCAATGCCCCGCATCTCATAGATGCCACCACAATTGGGTTGTGAACCCAAGGCATTGGTTGAACAATCAGTATCGGCTGAACGAATAAGCCATATGATACTCGCATGCTTGTTCAGAACATGCTTGAAGCGAAGATGAGTTTTCTCCGAACACTTTCGGTTCTTCAAGACTTCATCTTGCTCTGCCATCTTGCTCTGCCAGAGTCCACAACCTGGCCTCTCGATGACAGGTGTCGCTCAAGTCTCACCTTGAGTAAATGACAGATGGTATGACTGTACATGTCATAGTCGACCGTACTGACGACTGTCTGTGATAAGGGCTGAGCTATGCGAGCCCTGTTATAATATTCAATATTATCAATAATCACTGTGCAGTTGAACAGCATACACAAGTGAACAATATAGCGGGATGTGAGTGCAGTCTCTGAGTAATCCCGAGCTGCTGAAGCACAACGCTTCCTCACTTAAGTACCTACGTCTCCCATCATCTTAGATGGTACCGCCATTGGGTTGTGAACCCGAGACGTAGGTTGAACGACCAGCATTGTGTAAACGACTATTTCGTTCATGCTGCGCATGCATGTTCCGTGCATGCTAAAGCGAAAGATGGTTCTTGAAGAATCGACAAGATGTATCTTTGCTTTGTCATCTTCGAGTTCGGAGTACGAACTCTCGATGACAGGGATGCCTGATGATATGATATAATCATCTGGCGACATGTACAGTCATCGTCGACCGTACTGACGACTGTCATAAATGTATGACGCGACTCGACCTGTACAGTCATGATCGACCATACTGTCGACTGTCATAATAATATATGACATGACATGACATGACATGGTATGACACGTATGACATGTATGACACATATGTCATCGGTCATAACCCTGACAGTCTGTCATTATAATATATGACATGACACGACATGACATGACATGGTATGACATGTCTGACAGGTATGACACGTATGACATGTATGACATGTATGACACATGTGTCATCGGTCATAACCCTGACAGATCTCCCCTCTTAAGAGAGTTGTGACCTCACAACGGGCATACCTTTGTATATGTCTTTGATGTCTTTGTTGTTGTTGCTGCTGCTGGTACCAGTCTTCTTACACCGATGTGAGGCGTCCCTCATGGTGTTTTAGGATATTGGGGGGAACTGAGTCCACTTTAAACCCTCACCTTAGGCATTTAGCCTTACAGTTCTTAGGATGTAGTCCCCATGAATTGCGTATCGTATTTCAGAGTGACGTTTCAAGGTTTCCATGAATTGCGTATCGTATTTCAGAGTGACGATTCAAGGTATCCGAGGTTTACGTTACGGATATTTTTGCGCTTGCCGTCGACGCCTTTGCGAACGATGATCGACGATTTAACGAACGATTCTCGGCCTTATATATATGACTGATCGACGAAAACCCTTGGGTACATGTTTCCACAGTTATATATAGTGCACCCAACCCTTCCTCCCCTCCTGAAGCTACTTTGGAGGATCATAGGCGGCAACGGGGAGCCCGATTTTTGGGGCTTGTTTTTAATGCAAACGGAGTGGCCCTGCTTAACGGGATTGGACTTATAATCCTTTACCCGGTCTGCTCAACTCCTCAATATTTGGTCCGGTACGCGCGCTTTGACGAACATCTGTCGATTCAGAGTGGATTCGCCACGTACTAATGTGAAATTCGTTTTAGTTATGTGTGTCAAGCATAACTCGGGATCACAACTCCGTCCACCTCAGTTATCCGGTAGCGCGGATTTACTGGCCATAAGATCCGAATGACAAACCACGGTCTGGCAAAGGTAGCATAGCAGTTTTTATTTATCCACAGATATGGTACCCGCATGTATGCGTATCTGTGCAAAATAAATAATATAATAAAACATTTACGCTAGCAAAGGGGGAAATTTCCTGAGAGTGCGGTATCCCTGCAAAGCAGGCTAGTGAAAACACCAGGGACTACTCCCTCTGCTATAGCGCGCCCACAAAGGGGCTCAGCCCACTTTTCAGCAGGGTGACATCTAGAGAAAAAGCTAAGTGCTAAGCAAAAAACTCTAGAAGGTGGAGAAGCAGCCATGGCCGGGTGAGTGGAGGGGTGGCTGAATCTGAGCGGTGGGGAGGGAAGTCGAAGAATTAAGGGGGTATTTGGAGACGTTGAGGAAGGGGGTCAGGGTGGGCGGGGGAGAGGGGGGGGGACGGCCCCTCCCCTAGGGGACACGGAACCATCTTATATCGCAAGACTTTTGAAAATTATTGCAGGAGGGTTTGAAGAAAGTCGTTTGATTGTTGCACAGCTTCTGTTCTGTCATGGTTTCACTGCTCGAGATGTCAACAGTATGCGGGTCAGTGTTTAAGGTGGTGGTGGTGCTTAACAGAAACACGTCTCGCCTATTTTTGGTGTGTTGCCTACAAATTCTTGAAAGTTTTTTAAGGAGAGGTTTAACCTTGCCACGGGGAACACCTATCGTGTTGAGGACAGTACCAAAAAGAGGAGGGAGGTATCCCATGAGTGTAAGAACTTTGTTGGGCCATTTCACGGTGCTTATGAAGGCCAGAACGGTTTGAAGGTGGATATCATCGCATCAACATTGAACTTGGGCATAAGCCACCATCACAGCCAGTTCGTACCATTCCAGTGCCTATGATGGAAGAGCTCAAACGACAGATCATCAAATATGTCGAATTGGGTATCCTTCGTCCGTCATCATCACCATATGGATGTCCGATCATTTTCGCTCCTAAGCCAGGGGGGAAGTGGAGGATGTGCTGTGATTATCGAGCCCTTAATAACATCACAATTAAGGACACGTATCCATTGCCACCTCACGACACCCTTCTTGAACAGCTTAAAGGTGCACGATGGTTTAGCATATTTGACTTCAATCAGTTCTTCCATCAGATTCCTATACACCCAGATGACACTCACAAAACAGCGATACGTACCAGATACGGTTCATATGAGTGGACAGTAATGCCTTTCGGGTTAACTAACGCTCCTGCAACCGCTCTACGTGTTGGAAATCGAGCATTCTTTGACTTCATCGATCAGTTCTTGGTCATTTTCATGGATGACACCATAGTGTACAGTCCAGATTTTGACAGCCACGTGAAGCATGTTCGACAGTTCTTACAGCGCTGCAGAGATCATCAGTTCTTCATCAGGCCTTCTAAGGTTGAGTTGTTCGTCAGATCCATCGATTTTATCGGACACCATATCTCTGAGGCAGGCCTATCCATCATCGAAGACCGAATCCGTGCAGTCATGGCTATTCAGCCTCCAGTGTCGTATGGTCCAACCGTTGGTAAACAGCCTCTACGCCGTATGGCTAAAGATGGCAAGGCATCTCTTCGGTCATTCTTGGGCATGGTCGGCCAGTATAGGAGATTCATACCAAAGTTCTCCAAGATTGCCGAGCCGCTCAATCGTCTCCTTAAAGATGGGCAAATCCAACACTCGAAGTTGTGGTCGTGAGAGAGCATTTCCCGGAAACATGATCTCCAAAAACCCGATATTTTTGCTTGTATATTCTCGATATATCGATATATATTCCGAAATTACGTGTGTGTGATGGCCCAAAATGTTTGTGTATGGGTATCGAATGGTAAATGCTATTGTGCACACGTGACACGTCGAGATGCACGATGATAAAAGTGAATTTGCAAAAAAATCGTTTTTGGTGAAAAATTCCCTCCGCAGTTTAGGGGTTAACCAGGGTGTTGATTGTTTTCACAAGTTTGCCAGACTCGTTCTTAGCACCCTGATTATTCTGTTGCTGCTGTCCTCTGTATGGATTCTGAGCAGTAGGATTGCCTTTTATAGCTTTTCCTTCTGGTGTCAGGGAGGAGAAACAATCCTTTGTGACGTGATTGGTACGACCACAACGTTGGCAAGGCTGAGGAGGATTTGCTGCTGCTCCTTTCCCTTTTCCTTTGCCTTTGCCTTTTCCTCATTTCCCTTTATTCCTCTGGGAATTCTGATTGGCATTTTGATTTTGATTGCCATTCTGATTCTGATTCCAATTCCGATTGGATCTGTCATATGGCTTTTTGCCACGGCCTTTATCCTTGTCTTTTCTGACTGGGCCTCCTGACTGTTCCTTTTGCCCCCTATAGTGAAGGGTCTCTGACTGCTTCGAATGAACAACATAATTCAAATCAAGCAGGATCTGTGTGGTTTGTGCCCACGACAGATTATTCCTTTCGTCCTCTGTTAGATATCTGAGGTGAAACTGTTTGCGAAGATCTGATTCCATATTGCTGATGAATCTGTCCTTTATCAAAACATCATCCAGATCAACTGATGCTAATGCAGCCCGTGATGTGAACGTGCGGAGATAATCTGCAAAGGTCTGGTTTCCTTGATTCAGTGCCATAAGATGCTTTTTGGCTGCTGATCTTTTGTGTGGATTACCAAACTGACTGAGGAATGTCCTTCTGATACCTTCATAGGTGGCATCTGGCTTTTTGGCCTCGACCTGAAAATCAATGTCTGTCATTGTTCTGAATGAGTGTCAGGAAGACTGTAATGATGTCCTTGTCTGGCACACCTGGATAGGTAAACTGGAAGTATCTATCCACTGTATCCAACCAAATCTCAGCATCCTGTCCTGCCTTATTTTCCTTAGGTGGAGCCATTTTCACCTTTGGAACCAATGCGGATGGAGCTGGTGCTAAATGAGGTAAATGACCATCATCAGGGTCTGTGAATACTGGTGGAGCACGATCCTCTGTATACTCTTCGTCTGGCTCCTGTGGTTCTGTCTCAGGGTCTCTGTATCTACTCATGTCGGGTTTCATACGACTGATGTGATCGAAATACCCTATCTCATCGAATCTGGTCTGGGTATCAGCGTAACCAGTAAGCCATTTGGGTATCTTAAACCGACTGAAGGCATCGTATGAGCCTAAGATGTCAAAGAACCAGGTAGATGGATCTGCATTAATAGCTGGTATTTCTGCTACTTCGGCCATCTATAAGACAAAACACAACACCAACAAAAAACCTTCAACTGGCTGTGCGTGTGTGTGTGTATATATATATATATATCTATATTTTGTACATGTATTATTTTTGTACATTGTTATAATGAGGTAATGTATGTATATATGGTTCCACCTTCTTCCCCCCTCGAGGAAGTGTGAACACACAAGCAGTTGTCAGTTGCCTTTATATCTCATAATGTAGCATGCAGTCCTTATAGGAAGCAACTTATACAGTTTTAGGGTTGCAGCCCTACAGTCCTTGGGTTGTCGCCCTACAGTTTTTGGGTTGTTGCCCGACAGTTTTTGGGTTGTTGCCCGATATATTGTCATAACTGTGCTGATTGCAGCATGGCATAAATGCCAAACACAGAGTGTTTTGCTATTATATAACGGCATTTCAGGGTATATAGTGTTACAGTGACCCTTATCACCCACAGTGACATTAGGGTGTTACTTGGTATCAGTAACACTAAATTATGTCAAATTAAAGCAGTATGAACATTTTCAAAGAAATTGAAGCAAAACTGCATTTAATATATCACTGTATATCACGTGGTATTAGGAGGTATGTTACA